>JAJIYU010016711.1:0-12010 GCA_030144865.1 Tinospora cordifolia | reverse complement strand
GCGTTGTTCCTCTCTACAAGAAATGTAAGGGGCAAAGGCTTGTAATTTACTAGATTCAGTAAGAGCTAAATGATCCTAAAGATAGGATATGGTACAATAGAATTCTTGAATAGTCATATTCCATTGTCAAACAACACGAATATCAATTTCTAATTGATATTGTTTAGCGAAATTGGATCGGGAATACAACCTTGCCGAGTAACCCCAAACTTCTTGAGCAGTTTCAAATTTTGCTAATTGTGTACCAATTATTTGCTGAACAGAGTTGTTGATCCAAGTAATAATTTTTGAATTATTGGCATCCCAAACATCTAACAGCTCCACATATTTTTCATTGGTGTGATCTGTAGGTTTAGTGTTCGTATGAGTAACATAACCCCACAACTTCTTTCCTTTCAAAAATTTTTTTTATCACATAGCTCTAATAAAAATAGTTTTGTCCATCTAATTGAACACTAATAGATTGAAGTAAATTACCCCTTTCACTTGCCATAGAGAAGTTTTCAAATCCAATATCAAATGCAAAGGAAATAGATAGCTATTGTACCCTGTTTATATATGCCACATAGTGAGCACAGAATGGCGAGATGCGCTGTGCGATCAAATAGAAGAACAATAAGAGATGCAGAAATAGTAGTTCATTGGCAGTGCAAGTTTGAATTGCGAAATCACTCAATCCCCAAATACTGGCGAGAGAACGATGAGCATCAATGGGGTTTCGCGCACAAAATGATAAACAAATGCAAGAACGAAGAAGAAAAGACGAGCAGCACAGAACAAACGGCAAAAATGGCGAGCAAAATGGATGCAAAACACAGATGGCGGAGCACAGAACCTTTGAACAACATAAAACAAAAATGGCGAACAACAAAAAAAAAGGGCAAACAGAGATGGCGGAGCACAAAAAATGGCGAACAGAAACAAATGCAGAGCAGCTGAAACAGATGCAGAGCACGAAAATGGCGACAGAAATGGGTGTAGAGCAGAAATGGCAGGATGCAAAACAGAAACAACGGCGAGTAGCACGCGAACTAGAAAGAATGGTGAGCAAAACAGAAATGATGCAACCAACAAAACAGAGATGGAGGCCAACAGTGAGCAGACAGAGATGAAGGAGCAATCAACAGAATGCGAACCAGAAGCAAGCAGCAAAATGACAATGAAGAGGGAGCAAACAGAGATGGAGGCAAAGAACAGATCCAATCAACAGTGTCAAACTACCCTATTCCAACAAAAAAAAAAAGAAAAACTGCTCATAGAAATGCAATAACAGAAATTGAATAATTCATTATCGTGAGCAGTCGCTGTACCGCTCTAATGCCATGATTGGAAATAAGGAAAGGGTGGAATAATCTGTATTAAGGTTGCTCAAAAGAAAAGAATACAGAACTAGGTTAACAAAAGAATAGACTGGTTTATATAGCCATAGTCTAGAGATGGATTGGATTCATCACTTCTACCTAATAATAAACTAAGAAATAATGAAATGGGTACCACATCTATCCAATTATATGACCATTAGAAATGGCAACAAGTATCTAAGGAAATGAGGGGATGGACTTGCACATATTCTTCTCATTTAGTACGTAGCTGACGAGTCTCATTAGTTCCTACAGAACAAAATGTCAAAGACGAAGATGACAATTGTTGTTGGTCTAAAATCACACAACCACAGTAGAGAAATGCTGTTGAGATTGCTCAGCTTGATTGTTGTTCCTGGGGACAATGTACTTGATGTTCATGTGCAAGATAAACCAATTGATAGCTTTGATCCAAACACCTTCCACATCCGTGAAGATATCTGCAAGTCCAAGCAAGTCGCAAAAATGTTCTTTTTAAGTTGAAAATATTCAAATGAGAAGGCATACTTACCTTGTTAATTTAGTACAGGTGGATTTCCAGGTAAAGGTTTGTGCTGAAAGCCCCTTCCCAGTTGCTTTGGCCCATGAAGTAAGACTCCATTTTGCACGAATGGTTGTGCTTGGATGCAGCAGTCCTAGGTAAGCAAACAGATAGAGCGAAATTACTGCTCTGTCTTTTCTTTCCATTTTACTACCCTTACATATCTACTCTTTTCAGGCCAAAAGACCATTTTGTAGTTTCCTTCCTGAAAACATTACTACTCACTTGCTCCCTTCTGATAATTGACAATGGACGAAGAATAGTAGTTTAGAAGGTAGGGAATTCATAGCAAGGCTGCGCAAGACAGGCCTTTTGACCTTCTTCTCTGTCATCATCCGTGTCAACCAAGACTTCCAGTATTAGTCAATCATATATCAATCATCAGCTTACAGAGCCACTACGTGTTCCTTCTTCAAAATTACCACCAAGAAGGTGTATCAGTAATGGGTTAAAAGACAAAGGCAATGGCCCAATGCAGGTTCTTGATGCCACTCTACAAAAGCAATTCCAGAAATTGGCAATTCTAGAAATGAAGGGAGTCAGCAAGCATTTCACGTCTGGAGAGCTGCAATGTGCAACCAACAATTTTAGTCCTCCAAATGTAATTGGAGAGGGTAGCCATAGTAAAGTATTCAGAGGTAAACTCAAAAGTGGCCAAGCTGCAGCTGTGAAGTTACTTGATATCTCAACAAGGTCGGCTAAGGAACTTCTTCAGGAAGTGGAGATAGTGGGTGGGTTGCAACATGAACACATAATTCAAATCATCGGATATTGCTTAAACAAAGATGTGCACGCTGTAGTTTAAACCTACAAGAGGGAAGCTTGAAGCAGAAATTAACAAGCCTCACATGAAATGAGAGGATGAAAATAGCAATTGGTGTAGCAAAATCTTTGGAGCACCTCCATTGTTATTGCTCACCTCCAATCATACACAGAGATGTCAAATCCTGATACATCCTTCTATCTCAAAATTGTGAACCTCGGGTAAATTCTTATTTTTTGAGTTAATTTATAGTGATACAACAATAATAGTTTTAATAGTGATGAGTGTAATCATCCAACTGAATGAAATCTAGGAAATAAAAATGAATACGAATAGGTAAGCATTTCTTCCGCCAAATTGAGATCCAACCTCACAGTATGAAAATGCCTTAAAACTGCCCCATCCAAGCATTACTATCATCTTCTGAAAACTTTCCTCTTCTAATTGTTATATTATCTTTTACTTCATCAACTATCTCATTTTGGGACGGCTATGGTAATTCATCAACCTCAACAGCTCTTGGCAACAGCAAAGCCATTCCATGTGGTTGGGACTTTTGGCTACTTGGCTCCAGAGTACATGATGCATGGAAAAGTTGATGAGAAGATAGATGTGTATTCCTATGGGGTTGTGCTCCTGGAACTCATCATAGGGAAAGAGGCCATTCAAAAGAATGCAGAAACAAAGCATGAAAGCTTAGTGCTCTGGGTAATTGCCACTTCAGTGATCATTTAATTTTGAAGGAAAATATCTCCAATATACATTCAGCTTGTAAGCATCTATATACTGATTACTTGCAGGCAAGGTCCTTACTCACTGGTGGATTATGGGAGCGGTTAATAGATCCAAATTTGGGTAAAGATATAGATAAGAATGAGATGCAGAGGACGTTAATTGCAACAAGACTCTGCCTCATACATTCATCTTCCAGATGGCCAAATATGACAAAGGTATAAAATTTGATCCCTTTGAAACATTTTGCTGCTCAGAATACCAGTTGGATGGATTGTACCTATCCCCTGATTTCTCGTCTTCTCCAAGAAATTGTTTGTCATGTTGTCATCCTTGTCTTCTCTTAAGTAATTTTCAGCAATGTTGTTTATATCACACTTCTAATTGACTAGGAAGAATTTGTGTTGGGATGAGTGAGCGATTATGTACATAACCTGACCTAAGCATTCTTATCTCTTCCCTATCATTCATAATGCCTATATTCATGATCCTGTGATTCCGTATGCAAAACATCCTCAAATCTAATTTTCTGACTCAGAGTCACACGTGCAGATACGAAAGCTATTAGAGGAGCCACAATATCCGACAAAACTGCATAGGGAAAGGGAAGAGTTCATCAATGGGCTCAGCTACAAAGACCCAAACTTAGAGAAATACTTCTAAGCCTATAATGCAACAACTGTTGGATGTACATCAGGTAATGGTTTGCTGAATAATAGTCTACAAAGTATTAGAAGGAAACCTTCTACTCTGACTATTGCTCTAATAAAGTCTTTCCCTAAACTTAATCATATTATATGTATGATTTTGTGTGATCTAGCAGACTAACAGATACACATGATAGAGTGTAGATCAATAGCATGGAACTTGTGTTTGAAAAGCAGTAGTCTATTAAAGAATGGAATGCGACCTTCCAATAGAGGCTTCATCCATGGAAGTTGGCTATTCATCTATGATCATATAGTTGTATACTTGAGCATATAGATTTAAGTTTCTGTACATACTTAAGTCAGATATAGTAGATGAATGAAATAAAGATTTGTTTATAATTAAACATATGGAAGCAACAGTTTTTCATTGGTACTCCTCCCAGAGCAAGTGCCAAAATCAACTATTAGTGGTTAGGATTAGCCGTCCAGAGATTCCAGTACTCTTATATGTAATAAAAACCAAAGAGACAAGACCACAGAAACACACCTACTCTCGAAAAAGGGGGCAACAAGGCGGTGGCAAAGCATCTCAACTGATATTTAATTAGAGCTCCCTAAGCGAAGAATTAATTAATTTTTGATATATATAAATTGAAATACATACTCCACATTATAGAAAGTATCCATGAAAAAGATTTTCAAAAGACAAAACAATGTCTCTACAACTCTTAGAAAGAGAAATGTACTAAAAGAATCTTTTAGCTCTGCAAAATCTGGTACTTTCTTCATTACTTCCAGAAGTTTAAATAGACCAATAGGAGAAACTAAATGCTAAAAAATAGGACAACATTTACCCACGAAGACTCTACTAATAACCATCCATAACCTATATATAGCTTTACCCATAATTAACAACATGATTTCCTAAAATTAAAATAACTACAACCCATTCTAGGTTGACTCAACTAGTCCATTTCCCGTAAAGTAGAAACTAAAAAACAACCAATATTTCTCTGAAATAAGTAAATTTACATTAAGGCGAAGACTTTGAAAGTATACTTGCAAACTCCTCATTTGCGTAGCGATAAGATATCTTGATGCTTCCTTTCTCCGCAAGCTGTCTAATGAATTGGTGGCGTATCTCTATGTGCCTTGTGCAACCATGAAAGAAAAAAGATTTTTGGTTGCAATTGTGGACTTAATATCACCAAATAAATAAATAAATAAATAAAAGCGATGCATGTTGGCTCTCTTTGCGACTGTGACGACCCATGTTTTTGGCATAGGATCGACTGATCTGACATATATGTACTCTATGTATTTTCTAAAATTTTAATGAAAAAAATACAGAATTTTCTCCAATTTTTTTAATTTTAAATTAATTATTAAAGAAAATAGAAATAATATGAGAAAATATAATTTTAAGGAGAAAATACATGAAACTATTGGAAAAATGTATTTTCTTAAGAGGAATGATCTGTAGGATTGATTTATAAATTTTTAGAATAATCATAAAATTTTTAGAATGATAAATGAAATTTTTGGGAGAAAAATACGATTTTTGAAAAAATTATTTAATTTTTGGAGAAAATAATTAAAATAAATGATAAAATAAGGTACAATAGTGGTATTTTGAAGGAAAATGATGGATTAGTGAATTTTATAATTTTAGAAAAAAAATGAAAAATTTTGATATAAGATATATATATAGGTATATGTATATGTATATAAGAATAGGATAAACAAAACAAGAAAAAAAAATTCGAACCCTGGAGCGCACAGCCCGCACGCCCTTGGGGCCCCAGCATGGGCCGGCCCATGCGCCAGATAGGGGTCCAGCCCCCCTTTGTATTGTCTTTTGTGCGTAAAGATGCGGGATTTTTGGCCAATTTTTGTGAATTTTTGATGATTTTCCAGCACAAAACTATGAGAGCTCATGGTTTATAATCCAAGGTTTTGCCATCAACTCATGGCCACCATTGTGGCCAATGAATGTTGCCAACTGGGCATCCAACATGTGAGGTTGAGTGCCACCTACGTAGCCACATGTCACCCTCATCTTTGCCAAGCAAGTACCCCCATGCAACAAAAAGGTCTTCTTTGAGCTCAAGTCCAGAAATTCCAGATTTCTGTAGCCAACTTTCTTAGCTTAGATCTTCCTCAATTTTCAACCAAATCTAGCAAACTATAGCTTGATTTGAATCTTGTACCACCATCTACAAAGTTCTAGAAGTGGTTTGCCCAATCTTGGAGCCGTCTGAAGCAGAAATCATCAAGAAGAGGTACTGTTCGCAATATTTAAACCCAAAAAAACTAGAAAGTGTGTACTGAAACCACCTTTGGAGCTTTGAATCTTGGCCATTCCCAGTTCTTTTTGGAGTTAAAATTGTTCACTCTCCTCATTTTCGTATGTACTTTGACCTCCAAGAATTAGAGAACGAAAAATAGGGCCTTGTACATGATTTTGAAACCCTTAAAGTTGATTACTTACTCACTATTACAACTATGTAATAGAGACAGTTGGAACAACTTTGGGAAAGCCCACTCTTGAACCACTCTAGGCACGTCCCTAAGGTAAAAATCTATCATTCTACTCCTTATCATGAGTATTCAAGTGTCCAAGTGGTAGGAACCAGAAATTGAAACGTTTAATGTGTTTTATAAGTCACTGTTGCTAACTGTTAGACATACTATTGTAATAGTGCCAACAGAAACAGTTTGAGACCAGAATAGGAGCTATATTTGGGACACCTAAAGGCACCCTTTCGGGCTGGAACCAGAGGCATTGTAGACCCCATAGTAGAGGTTCCAGAAAGGTATAAAGACCTGAGCTTGAACTCTTGTGGATGTGTTTTGTTATACTTGCAAATATGCCATGGTTGTAGGGTGCTAGAACAAATTTCTTGGGTTCTTTAGAATATAGTAGAATATTAATGGAATGATAGAGATGTTTTTGATGTTGCATGTTACTGATTCGAAGTGTTTGTGATTAATAGATGTGTTATTACCTGTAAACTGCAATTAGACACAATAAACAACCCATAGAACTGTGATTTAATGAGGGAAAAGAACACTAGAAAGATAATAGAATCTATGAACCCAGAAATTTCCTGCAATCTGGCTGAAATTTTTGAGATGCAATTAATTGACCAAACCTTGATAAATTGAGCTGCAATTAGGTGGAGAGACCCTTAGATATGTCTAGAAGTTGCTTACAAAATTTTAGAACATGCTGATAAGTGTAGGTAGGTCAATTCAGGCAAATAGTCACTGCCTGTCATAAAGTATACGAGATTTGTACAGTCTCTATATTTATACCTGGAAACCCTAGTAAATGATGTCCAAAAATGGTGATTCAAAATTCTGGAAAAACTTTAGGGAGTCTAAAACAGTTGATTTTACCTGAGGGATTCGAATTGGCCCCTCCTGATCGTATTTCTCCCGAGATGAAAGAAAAGATGGGCAATTTGTCTTTTTAGAGTTATCGCCCCACAAAAAAGAACATTCTTGTGATAGGTCCTGTTCTTGGTCAGAAATATAGTGAAATCACCTTTCTTATTCTTTCCCCGGACCCCACTACTAAGAAAGACGTTCACTTCTTGCAAGGTTTGGCACAAAATCGATGTACAGACTGCCCGTAGAGAAATCGAAAAAATGGTTGTGCAAATAGGGTCATAGGCTAATGTTGCGCCTAAGTTACGGGAATTGGGAATATTGACCCATTTTTGGCCCAATTGACTCTATGAAGACCAGAATTGACTAGTAGGGACTCCGTTGACTGGCTAGGTCAACAAGTGGTAGGTTGACTAGGGTTGACCGAGATTGACCAAGGTCAAACAAATCGACTTAGCAACCAAGGCAAGTGGAACAAACATAGGTGAACTATTCATGCCTAGTTCAAGTTATTGATTGACCAATGATGTACGGTTAGAGTGAGCCAAGTCCCATGTTAATAATACGAAGTTACGACGATTTCACAGGACCTAGTACTAGAGAGACGCGATCTATCGCGAGAGGAGCGTCAGGAGCAGAGCATCCCTGTGAGTAGTTTGACTCATGTAACTTCTATGATTTTTATTCTTTGCATAAAACTTGCATGATATGTCATGGTTTCAATTGTTTCATAAGGTTTAAATACATCTGATTGGTTTTGAGATAGTTAGATGTACACAGTAGTGAGACCAAGGGCTCGAGGTCCGAGCGCGGGGTCAAGGTATACGATGAGATCTGACTCGAGGTCCGAGCGTGGGGTTAGGGCGTATGGTTAACGTGCCTAGCTTTCGACCCGCTCGAGTGATGATACTTGAGGACCGAGTGCAGGGTTAGGGTGTTCGAGAAGCACGCCTAGCTTACGACTCGCTCAAGTGGCTAATACGCCTGACTTACGACCCGCTCAAGTGGCCAGTACGCCTGACTTACGACCCGCTCGAGCGATGACCATAGGTTGGGTTGTTGAGTTAACCTAGCCTGGATACGTTTTTAAGTGTCATGAATTTGAGATGCTTTATGAAACTGTTGCACTATTTATAACTGTTTTATACTATGCCATGCCTTTTGAATGCCATACCATCTTTACTGCTCATACATATTTGCATTGTTTTGGAATGCTGGTTATGGATGACATACTAAACTTCCTACTCACTGAGCCACGTTGATTATAGGCTCACTACTTTATCATCATTTCAGGTTCTCCGGCGGCCGACAAGGGGAAAGGCGTAGTGATTGCTTGACTCCCTAACAACTCCCTTCTCAGCTTTCTTTGGTCTTTTTCTTTTCATTTGAGGTTGGTCGTCATTGTACTAATGTAAATGGTCACATATGTAGTTTGGACAAGACTAATGTAAATGAAATGCTTTCATTTTGGTTGTGGCTTACTTTTGCTTTTAAGTGTTCCAATTATTCTGATATCGTCTGATCATATGAGGTTTGTAAAGGGCTTAACATTAGTCGGGCGAACTCGTCTTCGTGAGAGGGTTCGTCAGGTCGCTGTGCCGATCGGGCCGTCCTAGGACGAAGGACGAACCGACTGGCACAGTGTCCCAACAAACCCGCCCACAAGCCGAGCTTGTCAAGACACTGTTAAGCCTCAACATACAACACCACATCACACACTTTCAGAGTAATCATAAGGAATGTAGAAGAAATTTAATACAAACACCAATGAGAACTTGATATTTATCCAAAATGGGTCATTACAACATGTGTAGCAACGGGAGTGACTATCCATTATATACAAGCTTTCCTCACCCCTATACATAGATTCTAACCCTCAAAATACAACGACAAAAAAGGAAATACAAAGAAAGCCTACCAAAAAGAGTAAGGGAATACAACTCTATGCGATGACCATTCCCTTGCCCTTATCTATGGCTGAAGAACCTGAAAAGTTAGAGTAGTAAGCCTAATTTTCCACGGCGGCTCAGTGAACAATGCAGTCTAATTCAAACTTAAAACAAGTATTCCACAAATAAAACATGTGCCATGAATGCATGAGCAATAGCATTATGCAGGTGAATGTAACAGTAAACACAATTTAAATCCATAATGTAGTCGTGCACCTTTATTAAAAAATAGTTAAATAATAAAAACATTCGCCGAGTCTCGCAAGCTCATCGAGGCTCGCAAGCTCTCCGAGGCGACTAAAAATCACTTGAGCTGGTTGCAGATAGTTAGGCGCATCATGTCAACTTCGATTAGGTCTTATTGCCGGTGCCATAATCGTAACGACCAACCAGGACTTATTGCCGTAACCTTATTGTGACGGCCAGATTAGATCTTATTGCCGTTGCTATCATCGTAGGTCCACAGAACCCCCTCGTCAGGCACTCTGTGCTAGGTGTCGTATGAGAGATCGACACAACTTACCTTAAACCTGTACTCTCGGACCTCGAGACTCGGTGCACTTTTCATTTAAAACCTATTTAAAAGAATGCAGATTTATCACAATATGTAATCTCATTTTCTTAATGCACAGAATAACAAGCTTTAAGAAATGAGTTAGAAAACACTACTCACTAGGATGCTCCACTCCTGGTGCTCCTCTCGCGACCAGTCGTGTCCTGCTAGCACTTGGTCCTGCGAAATCGACGTAACTTCTTAACATTAACATGAGACTTGGCTCACTCTAACCGTACATCATTGGTCAATCAATAACTTGACCTAGGCAAGAATAGTTCACCTATGTTTGTTCCACTTGCCTTAGTTACTAAGTTAATTTGATTGACCTTGGTCAATCTCGGTCAACCCTAGTCAACCTATCACTTGCTAACCTAGCTGGTCAACATAGTCCCTACTAGTCAATTCTGGTCTTCATGGAGTCAATTGGGCCAAAAGGGGTCAATATTCCTAATTCTCATAACTTAGGCACAATATTAGCTTGTGGCCCTATCTGCGTAACCATTTTCCTGGTTTTTCTACGGGCAATCCGTACATCGGTTTTGAGCCAAACCTTGCAAAACTGTTCTAGACTCCCTAATGTTTTTCAAGAATTTTGAATCACCATTTTTGGACATCATTTACTAGGGTTTCGAGGTATAAATATAGAGACTGTACAGATCTCGTATACTTTTTGACAGGCAGTGACTGTTTGCCTAAATTGACGTACCTACACTTATCAGAATGTTCTGAAATTTTGTAGGCAAATTTTAGACATATCTAAGGGTCTCTACACTTAATTGCAGCTCAATTTATCAAGGTTTGGTCAGTTAATTTCATCTCAAACATTTCAGCCAGATTGCAGGAAATTTCTGGGTTTATAGATTCTGTTATCTTTCTAGTGTTCTTTTTCCTCATTAAATCACAGTTCTATGGGTTGTTTCTTGTATCTAATTGCAGTTTACAGGTCATAACACATCTATTAATCACAAACACTTAGAATCAGTAACATGCAACATCAAAAACATGTCTATCATTCCATCAATATTCTGCTATATTCTAAAGAACCCAAGAAATTTGTTCTAGCACCCTACAATCATGACATATTTGCAAGTATAACAAAACACATCCACAATAGCTCAAGCTCAGGTCTTTATACCTTTTTGGAACCTCTACTATGAGGTTTACAATGCCTTTGGTTTCAGCCCAAAAGGGTGCCTTTAGGTGTTTCAAATATAGCTCCTATTTTGGTCTCAAACTGTTTCTGTCGGCACTATTACAACAGTATATCTAACAGTTAGCAATAGTGACTTATAAAACACAATAAACGTTTCAATTTCTGGTTCCTACCACTTGGACACTTGAATACTCATGATAAGAAGTAGAATGATGGATTTTTACCTCAGGGATGTGCTGTCACACCCCTTCGGGCCCACTGGTCCCACCGAACCTACGCCGCGTGGCGGCCGCATGGCGCACCGCGTCGCGGCTGTGACTCACTAGGTACTGTCCCCTCCCCTAGGGGTTTTCCTTCGCCTCCGCAGAGATTCGAACCTAGGACCTGTGGCTTAAGTACCTAGTTCATTCCTCATCTGCTACCATTGAGCTATCGCCATGCGGCGTAGGTCCGGTGGGACCAGTGGGCCCGGTGGGGTGTGACAATAAAAAAGGCGCCTTTTTATTGTAACACCCACCGGGAATCCTACCGGGACTCTTACCCACGTCGTAGGGCCCACGTCATGGCGTGTCACTCACAAGGTACTGTCCCTCCCCTTGGGATTTTCCTCCGCCTCTGTGGAGATTCGAACCAAGGACTTGGGGTGTGACACCCCCCGGACCCCCCGGATAGGAACTCGAGTCCACTCGTGCGTGCGTCACGTGGGGCCAGCGCTTCTACTAGCGCTCCCGTCAGCTCTCTGCTGTGCACGCGGGACTCTCGATCTCTCTGAGGGGCTGATCCGCTAGCAGTCCAGGGTTGCCAACCTCTTTCTACACACTAAACCCAATGTCTCAATTTTCAGCAAATGAGAAAAACTATTTAAATCCTGATAAACATGCTATTATGTTTATCGATGAATAACATAATTCA
>JAJIYU010016710.1:0-12036 GCA_030144865.1 Tinospora cordifolia | reverse complement strand
GTCTAAATGAGATGCCAACAAGGATTTGAGAACCTAGGTCTAGGGAAGAGACCTTAAGTAGAGACTTGGGGGTTGCCAAGGATGGCACAGTGAATCATGAATAAACTTTTAAGGCTTAAGTTAGAGACTTCAAATGTGTGAAAAACGAACACTTGTTTGGTCAGGGCACGAGATCGGGAGGATCCTTTATCTTTAGTTTCTATGTGGTATGGGACACATAGGATTCAGGGATATAGAGGAATCTTGAACTTGGAGAATGACAGGCCATGTTTGGTGAATGAGCAGTGGCTTTGGACGAACTTGTTTCCGTGTGCTTGGCTGGTATGGGACAGTCAAGTATAGTGAGGCTTGTGAAGCCTTAGAAATCGAGATATTTGCAAAATTGATTGGGTGTAGTGAAATCTTTGGGTGGAAGTGTATGTCAAAGGGCAAGGGTGGTATGTGACACACGAACCTGGAGGCATGGGCGGAAGTCTACAATTTTACTATGCTAGCATGAATTCTTGAATGATTGAATGCATGATGATCTTATACCCAAAAACAAAAGTGAACTTAGAAGAATAAACTATTAGGCCACTCAACAAATCAAAAATCTAGAGACATGAATCTAGAGTCATGATAGAACAAACTAAACAAAAAGGCAGAGATGAATACTAAATTGACATTAATGTGTAGATAATAACCGGACCAAGGAAATACGCGACAAGAGGTAACACATCTGACGACATCGACTCTCAGGAGGTGCAATACGGCATGACGGAGGCCAGAATGGAACACATGATGAATGACGTCACCATGAGAGTGATGGAACAAATAGAACGGACGCTAGCCCGAATGATACCATAAGTGGCACCGCAGATGCAAGAACAAGTTCCAGTACAACCGCAAATGCCAGCACCTGAGATTCCGGATCGTCAGGTAGAAGCAGAGGACCTGGAAGACAGCGAACACAGAAAGTTGCTATTAGAATTAAAGAAGCTGGGACCATCATAGTTTTATGGTAATACGGATAGTTTGGCAGCTGACCATTAGTACCAAGAATTAAAAGAACACTTGGACGTGTTGAGAGTTACAGGTCCTAGCAGGGTAGCACTGGCTACCCATTAATTCAAGGGACCAGCTAGAAGCTGGTGGCGGATGGTGAAGGAAGACCCAACTGTCAATGTTAACAGAATGAATTGGGAAGAATTTAGGGAGATATTCTATAAGAAATTCTTCCCTGAAGCAACACTGGAAAAGATGCAAGAGGACTTTATTCAGCTAAAGCAGAGAGAAATGACAGTTGTTGAATATGAGGCCAAATTTATCGAATTAGCAAAATTCTCACCTGAATTCATCAGTGATGAGAAGAAAAAGGCCCAGCATTTCATCCAGGGTCTCAGGATTGAGATCCGAAAATTGGTAAAAAAAGCCTCTCTGAAGACATACAGAGAAATAGTAGATAAGGCATTAACTCTTGAACAAGAGCTAAATTTTGAACAAAGGTTGAGAAATAAAAATAAGAGGTCGGAAGGTGATAGAGATCACCAAGGAGATTTGAAGAAAAGAAATACCAACTAGAATAATGAGAACAATGTGCCTCAACGACAAAATCGACCCAAAACCGAAGAACAGTTGGAGCTAGCAAGACGATAAGGGCGATGCTTCAACTGTAATCAACGAGGGCACCTATCAAGGTTTTGTCCTAGCAAAACCCAAATGCCACCACAACAACAACCTCCAAATAATCAAGGTGGAACACTGAATGCATGCCCTCTACAACAACAGCCTCCACAAAATAACACCTAGGAGCAAAATCAAAATCAGGGTCGGGCACCAAACCTAAACTAGGGTCGTGGGTAAAACCAAGTTAGAGTATTTGCCATCGCTGATGCTCCTGAAGACCAAATCCCTGCGGTTGAAGGTACATTCTTGTTATTTAACACTATTGTGAAACTGCTGTTTGATTCGGGTGCTTCAAAGTCATTTGTTTTTGAAGAACTTGTTAGTAGATTACGACTAGTAACAAAGACTTTGCCTATAACGTTGAATGTATCAACACCTATAGGAACTTCTGTTACATCAAAGCAAATGTGTACCTGTGACCTTAGGTTCGGGGATAAGCTGATTTCAACCGACCTTCGTGTACTACCATTCCACGGGTATGATGTAATATTGGGTATGGATTGGTTGGACCAATACCAGGCTCAAATAGATTGTCCCAAGAGAAGGGTAACGACAACATTGCCATCAGGAGAAACCTTCAAGATAGATGGGGATATTCATAAATTGCCTAGGAGCCCAATGATAGCCATGTTGAACTGCTTGAAGCAAAATGAAGACCTCGAAAACCTCTTAAAGGAAGACTCTGAAGGACCAAAAGAAATAAGAAATTTAGAAGTAGTCCGAGACTATGAAGATGTGTTTCCTGATGACTTGCCCGGACTACCACCAACTAGAAGCGTCGAGTTCAAGATCGAAATCCAACCTGGAACCAAACCCATAACTATACCTCCTTACCGTATGGCACCAGTAGAACTAATCGAGTTGAAGACCCAATTAGATGAGCTCCGAGAAAAAGGATTCATCAGACCAAGTGAATCACCTTGGAGAGCTCTAGTGTTGTTTGTGAAAAAGAAAGACGGATCTATGAGACTATGTGTCGATTATCGAAAATTGAATCAAGTGACGGTAAAGAACAAATACCCTTTACCAAGAATAGACGACCTATTTGATCAATTAAGAGGAGCCACTCATTTATCAAAAATTGACCTTAGGTCAGGCTATCATCAGTTGAGGATCCGTGAAACAGATATTCCCAAGACTGCCTTCAGAACTCGATATGGTCACTTTGAGTTTACAGTAATGCATTTTGGTCTAACCAATGCCCCGGCAACATTCATGGACTTAATGAACTGAGTATTTAGGCAATATTATGATGAATTTGTTGTGGTATTTGTTGAAAACATCCTAATATACTCCAAGTCCAAAGAGGAACACTTAGAACACTTGAAGATCGTGTTAGAAACACTCAGAATACACCAACTGTATGCCAAATACAGCAAGTGTAAATTCTGGATGAAGACAGTCAAATTTCTTGGCCACGTAGTATCAGCAGAGGGCATTTCTGTGGATCCTGAGAAGGTGGAAGCTGTCATGAATTGGAAGCAACCAAAGACAGTTACAGAAATCAGGAGTTTCCTAGGCTTGGCTGGATACTACAGAAGGTTCATACAAGATTTCTCTAAACTAGCAGAACCTATGACCAAGCTAACTAGGAAGGGAGTTAAGTTCAATTGGGATAAGAAGTGCGAACAATCATTCAAAGAACTGAAGAAGAGATTAACTACGGCTCCCGTCCTAGTTACTCCAACCCATGGGGTTACCTTTACCCTTTATATTGATGCATCATTGAATGGACTGGGAGCAGTATTGATGCAAGGAAGGAAAGTAGTCGCTTATGCCTCGCAACAACTGAAGATCCTTGAGAAGAACTATCCCACTCACGACCTAGAGTTAGCAGCCATTGCATTCGCCCCGAAGATTTGGAGACATTACCTTTATAGCGAGAAATTTGATCTGTTTTTAGATCACAAGAGCTTAAAGTACATCTACACCCAAAAATAGCTAAACCTCAGGCAACGGAGATGGATGGAGTTCTTGAAAGACTATGATTTTCAACTACACTACCATCCAGGGAAGGCCAATGTAGTGGTTGATGCCTTAAGTAGAAAGTTCAACAAAGAAGAGGAAGAGAAAGGCCAGATGTACCAGCTGATCGAAAACTTCAGGCTAGGTGTAACTCTAAATGAAACACAAACCTTCCTCTACACCATGTCTTGTCAACTGAATCTTCTGCATCAAATTAGGGATGAAAAAAGGCAAGACAAAAGGCTTGCCAGTCTGATTGAAGGAGTTACACAGGGTAAGCATTCCGACTTTAAGTTGGATGCTGAGAATATCTTAAGGTTCGGGAAAAGGATCTGTGTACCTCAAAATGGGCAAAGTAAACAGACAATACTAGATGAGGCTCATCAGACCAAGTATATGATGCATCCCGGTGGAGATAAAATGTACCAAAACCTCAAAGAGACCTACTGGTGGAGGGGCATGAAAAGGGACATAACCTAATATGTCGCTAGATGTTTGACATGTCAACAAGTAAAGGCAGAACACAAGAAACCTTCAGGGATGTTACAACCACTTCCGATACCAGAATGGAAGTGGGACAACATCGCGATGGATTTTGTTAGCAGTCTGCCAAAGAATCAGAAGGGGGAAGACACTGTATGGGTGATTGTGGATCGTTTAATGAAGGTAGCTCACTTCCTACCCATTCAATCTATAGATTCTGATGGAAAACTTGGAGAATTATATGTCAAGGAAATTGTAAGACTGCATGGTGTTCTCACAACCATCGTGTCAGATAGAGATTCTAGGTTCACTTCTTAGTTCTGGCAGAGTTTACAGAAAGAGCTGGGAAGCAGACTCACCATGAGCACTGCATTCCATCCTCAGACCGATGGACAATCTGAAAGGGTCATCCAAATATTAGAAAATATGTTGAGATCTTGTGTTCTGGATTTCAAAAGGAACTGGAGCAAGTACCTACACCTAGCTGAGTTTGCTTATAACAATAGTTATCAAGCAAGTATCAAGATGGCTCCATATGAGGCTCTTTATGGGAGGCCCTGCAGATCACCAACTTGTTGGACTGAACTCGAAGACCATGTTCTTATTGGTCCAGATTTGGTGGAAGAAATGAGCAACCAAGTCAAACTGATACGAAAGAGATTGGCTACAGCTCAAAGTCGTCAAAAGAGCTATGCTGATAATAGAAGGAGACCTATAGAGTTCTAGATAGGAGATCAAGTGTTTTTAAGAATCAGTCCTCAAAAGGGAATTAAGAGGTTCGAATTCAAGGGGAAGTTATCACCAAGATTCATTGGACCCTTTCAAATACTTAAGAGAATCAGGGAATGCACTTATGAGTTGGAGCTACCAATTGAATGTCCTCAGTGCATAATGTATTCCATGTATTGATGCTGCGGAAGTACGAACCAGACCCATCACATATCATACACTGGGAGGAAGTTGCACTACGAGACGATGCAACTTACGAGGAGCCAGCAATTAGTATATTAGACCGTAAGGTACAACGTCTTAGAACCAAGGAAATTCCACTTGTTAAAGTTCTGTGGAGACATCATGATCTGGAAGAAGCAACCTGGGAGCTGGAAAGCGAGATGAAGAACAAATATCCAAATCTCTTCACTCAAAATACCTAACCAAACAACATTGACGTGGACAGGTACAAATTTCGAGGATGAAATTTCTTGTAAGGAGGGTAGGTTGTAATACCTGAAATTTTAGTGACGCAATAATTGTAATACTGAAAATTTTAGTGACGTAATAATCAAAATTTGAGTTTAAAGCACATTTACGTATATATTTAAATATAAACTCATATATGTATATTTGTCATTGTTATGCAATTAATTAGTTAGTATAGAAGTATAAAGGAATATACGATTATTAATATTAGACATAAAGAATTGTTGGGTAAATATATGCTTCTCTATTTGAATAAGAAAATAGTATTTTTAGTATGATATTAATATAGAAAAGTACGCGTCTAAAGTATTAAATAGACGCACTCATGAAAATAATATTTCGTTTAGTATGATGGTAATATACATAGAAAAGTAATGTGTAAAGGAAAAACATTCATGAATGAAACATCCCATATGTTGAGATGTTAAAGTGGGCATGTATGGAAAGGAATAATCCCACATTGGAAAGATAGAGACACTATTTGGAAGAGGGCCCTATATAAACCCCCCTAATCCACCCATTTCATTCATCCCAAAGACAAGAGTTGAAAACTCCTCTTGCTTTCTCTCTTTGCCTCCTTCTTGGCAACCTTAGTTCTAAGTTTTTCTTTGCTTGAGCTATTCTAAATAGTTCGCGAAGTAGTAGCCACGAAGTGCTACAAATAATTTAGGAAGCGATCTCGAGGTGAGTTTATTTCCTTTCTTTTAATTTATTACTTTGATTTAGATGATGCTTGCTTGTTTGGTTAGCTTGATATTTTTTATGTTTTTATTCTTGTTCTTTGCATTTATGTCGTTCAATTATCATGTTGCATGACCAAGAGAGTATCCTCTGTAGTTGCGTCTTGTACGATCTTCTACATCAGAAATCAAAAGTCATTTTTTTTTCTGTTTGAGAGAGTATGCTCTGTAGTTGCGTCTCGTACGATCTTCTACATCAGAAATCAAAAATCTGTGTTTTGTTGATCTATCAAGTTATACTATGGCATGTTTAATTTCTGTTAAAATATTTATCTACCATGCTCTTGCACAAAAAAGTCAGATTAAATGAGATTCCAACCACGTACCGGTATGGGAGACTTTCTGTGTTCCATGTAGAATTGAAACTGGCTGTTAATACTGACACCAGCATGAAACGGGTTTAAAAAATGAACCCACTGGAAATGGGTTTGAGTTTCAAAATTGATCTCTCTCCCTAGATCTGGAGCATAGAGTGTATTCTCGTTCGATCTAAATTACGACTGAATGAATATATTGGTTGAATCGAATTAATCTCTGAAAGGGTTTGATCTGCTTGCATTGTCTGGTTGGAATAATGGATTAAATAGAAGGAATGATTCACTGGGCTGTGTAGCTCACCCCCTTATTTTTCACAACAGGAAATTAATCAGCCTGCGAGGAGAGTTTCCCATAGAAAGTTTGATTTATTTTATTGTAGGGCACATCGGCCCAAGTGGAATCATGTATTTTCAGTTTTAAATTTAGTTTTCGCCGTAATAGAATATTGTACTTGGAATTGTTGAATGAACAAATTAAGAATCTTCTTTACTATGATGTCATTTTGTACATAGACTAATGTACATAGGAATCCTAATGCATCTGGGTCTAAGAAGAAGAAAATGTAGCATGGGCCCATCCCGAGCATCCCAATATTTTTTATCAAAGAGAATTGAACCGTCAGATGACGTGGAAGATGGGACTTGGGAGGCGGGGTGTACAACGTTGTTGCTAACCATGATGTGCTGCAACCCGGGCATGAAGAAGGAGATTCGAAGCTGTTGTTGATGGTGTGGGCGTGATTCTCTCTCTCATTCGTATTATGCGAATTTTAATTGAAAACATTTGTCTGGTAGCTTGGAATAAATCATACTATGAAATGACTTGAATTTGATTGTCTTGAGTGTTCGATGAATGGATGACTTGTTATTAGACTCCATTACATGCATTTCTAAAGATTTCTTCATTCATTTCCTTTAAACGAAGTTTTAACATATTTCTTAATTGATTAGATGTTACGTATGCATTGGGTTATGATGTTTGTTTTGTTACAAAATTAAAATAAGATTAAAGGATCATTAAGAACCCACATACCGGTGCGATCGATGAGCCCGAGGCGAGTCAAAGTGATATCTCCTATATGTCACCGCTTGAGATCGTCGAGCCATAAGGCAGATCGTAGGTATTCCCACCCAGAGCTGACTGTGACAGTTCGAAGTCTTTGGGAAATGGTACGATTCATGATAAGTACACTCTCTTAGGTTGTGATGTGAGTATCGATTGATTTTAGACGGTTAGTGGAACCCTCTGAGACTTGATTGGATCACAAGGAATACCGAGAGGCATCTCAACCTTCTTTCGGTCTTAGACTACAACCAAAACAAATGAATGTTTGAACGCCTAATGTTTGAAAGTGTGTGTAATGTTTTGGATTGGGTCTGTATAATGCACGTGAGGTGTGAGATCGATCCACTAGGCTTTCGGGCTCACTCCCACTTTATTTTCAGGTACACTTGGACATAGAGTATGTTGGCTTACGTTAGAAGACCCGCACTCTAATTAGACACCTCATGGGGAGGTCGTCGGGGATCGGTAACTTGGAGGTCATGTTTTATGTATTTTACTGAACTATTTTAATGTATTTACATTGGTTTAACTTTGATTGTTTTATCTTTTAATGGCTTTCCTTGTTTAACGATTTTGGTTTAAATGAGTAGTTTTAAAGTATTATCCGTTGCATTATTGATGACTTGTATTAAGGAACCCATCAAAGGTTTCGAGAAAATTATTTTAATTCTTCTATTTTGTATGAGGAAATTATCCAGACATTGACTCAGGAATTAATGATTATGAACTGTATTTTAAAGAAAAATATTTTGCCAGAAGAAAATTTTAATAATATCTCGATTTTCATCGGGCGACGATCCACACGTGAGGAAACACGTGAACGGAGGTCCGGCCGAAAATTGGGGTGTTACAAGTATGGTATCAGAGCTCAGTGTTATGATACACTAGGCTAGATTGAGTTCACTGGATATGATTTTCTTTGGTATGGAGATTTTATTGAACTTGATTTTTACTAAAAATGAATTTTATCGAATTTGATTTCATTGAAAAATAAATTTCTTGGATATGATTTTGAAAAAGGGTAGCACGGGTAGAGGTTTAGGTAAGGATGAAGTGATGCTAGAGTACCTGCGTCACTGATTATAGATGTGACTTGAATACTGAAGGGTGTTCCCAATAGTTGATCTCTTCTTGAGAAGGGTAACCCTGAAGGGTAGTGGGCTTCTTGGAAAAGTACCCCTGATGGTTTACCTTTGTAGCGATCCTCATATGGTTGGTGCCTCTTGAGAAAGAGTGCCTCGATGGGTTGGCCTCATAGAGTGGTTCTTGAGGGTTGGTGCCAGCCTTAGAAGGTGCACCTGTCCCTGATGGTTTGATCCCAACTCCAGGAAGATGTCCTGGAAGGTTGAACCCTATTCGGGAACGAGTCTAATTCGGGAACTATAGCATCACAAGAGATGTAATGGAGTTGAACACCATAACCATAGGTCTAGATAGAGACCGAGTGCTGTCTCGGGATTACAGTGGATCAGAAATAAATTAAAAGACTTTAGGACATAGGTTAGAAACTAATAACGTGTTTGAACGTACACTCGTTTGGTTAGGACCCAAGTTTGGGAGGAGCCTGTATCTCTGGTCTCTATGTAGGATGGGGTGCATAGGGATTTGGGGGTATGGAGGAATCTTGAATTCGGAGAATGACGGACCATGTTTGGTGAGTGATAGATTTCTTTGGCTAAACTTGTGCGCACTGTATTGTACTAGGATGGGGCAATATAGTATGGTGGGTCTTGTGTTAGCCTTAGAAACATCTGTGGGTGCACTGTCACGCTATTTTTAGCCAAGGGCCCAGTTAAGAATGGTGAGATAATGGCAGTCATGGATATCAAGACACTTGCGCCATTGTTTGGGTATAATGTAATTCTGGGTGGAAGTCTGTGTGGAAGGGCGAGTGTGGGATGGGGTACACAGACCTGGAAACACAGATGGAAGCTTCAAGATTGCATTATACTAGCGTGTATTGTTTGTTTGGTTGTTAGATGGTTGTTTGTTATGTATGTAGTCTGATTATTTAAGTATTATTACCCAAACTCCTGTACCCAAAAACGAACGAAATACTGCCAACTTAGAAGCGTAAGCCCCTAGACAACTGAGACAAATCGAGAACTTAGAGACTATGCACATAGAGTCACCCTAGCACGAGAAGCGCGAGATAACATGGGCGTATAGGAAGTAGTGGTCAGTAAGATGGGTCACGATACCGGACGGAAATAGAAGATAGCTATATATTGATGTATACATATAAAATAAACGTTGTTCTTCAATTTAACATGAATGGATCATAGAACGTTGTGTTAAATTCTTGACTTATTATTCATGTCAAGGGCTGAGAGATGAGCCTGTACTGGGTGGTGAGAGCACGTCGAGGGTGGCAATGACCTGAGAGACTTTAGTAATCATGGAATTGATAATAGGGATTTCTTAGAAAGTAAGATTGGGAATTACTCTCGGACTTGTGGAACAAGTAGTGTAGACTTTACGGTCATTAGAATTACTACAGTTGTCAGTGCCTACTTAAGCATAAGTCCAGTCATCAGTGCAACCAGAGCCTTAGATGCGACTACAACTTCAACCTCATCAGACAGACAGGCCTCAGTCATTTATAACAAGGAACAGTGGAATGGTTGAATGAATTCCAGAAATTGAAACCTAAGTATGGTTTAAGGCGTGATTGATCGCTTGTCAGTAGAAAGGTGGTCCATTGAAATGAGTCAGCATCTAAAGGCTATGGGAGTAACTGGACCTAGAAGGATGATGTTCGTGGCATACCAATGGGTGGGATTGGCATATTATTGGTGAAAAACGAGGGAAAATGACTTAGAATAGGAATAAGCAGAAAGTTAAGCGTTTAGAAGGCACCGTCAGAGCAGATTACTAGAGGCCTGAAGAGAAGCAACATCGGTAATAGAGCAACAATCTCGACGAGGTAGGTTACGACAAATGAGCGGTGAGGAAAAAAAATGCAGACCACAAAATTTGGACTATGTTAGTTGCCTATTGATAAATTAGAACAAGGAAATAAAGGGTGCGATCATACAAACACTAATGCATTGGATCCCATTAGAACTCCGTGGTTAAGCGTGCTTGGGAGAAAGTAGAAACAAGCCAGATCAGAGGGTGATAGTTGTAATAATCGCTGAGGTCTCAAAGAGAGAAATACTAGAAGTTACTCTCAGAACTGGAGGGAAGTAGTAAAAACCATGTAGCTAACAATGACACCCCAGGCGTGATTAAGTAGTGCAACCAACCAGATAGAGCACTAACCAGTGTACATTTCCCATTTGTTGTGACATACGTAGTCTTGTTCAAGGTCTTACCAAATGTGGAGAGCAGAAGGAAATTTTTGTAAATTAACCATTTAATATATTCGAAGTAAATCTTTAGGCTAGGAGAACTCCTCCCTCTGTCCGAGTTGAGCAGATGTTTGAAGAGATACAAGCCAAAAATCCACGAACATCCAGTTCATCCTTTATCTTATGCCAGAGAGAAAAACATCTACTATATATGGTCTGTGGATGAAGAACAAGTCCAGCTGATGTTGGTATTGTGACTCAATACACTGTTCTAACAAGGGTTAATAATCAATACTTAACAAATGTTCTCCTGAAAAATCAGTGCCGAACGTGGTGGCTTAAATTCTTTGTTGTCAGTCGAACAATCTGCTTCTAGTCCCTTGATCCCCTAGATTCCAACCATCATTCTTGGAATGAATGTTTTACATGGTATTTCTGGTCTATATGACCTACTCTCTATTACTGCAGAAATAAAATCCTAGATAATGACTATTGATCTCTCGGTATAGGGTATTTGTATGAACACAATCGCCTTAGGCTGAAATGAGAGAATAGTATAATTAGATAACTACCTATTTGGGCCATTTGTGCTAGAACCTTATTTCAAAAAGCTACAGAGATTCACCATGAAAACTGTGAGGTTACATGACGAAGGAAAATGGAATTGTCTGAACGGCTCAAGTTCATTCCAGGAAGAAGGCTATGTCAAAATTTGTGCACTAGAAATAAGACGTATATTATTCCAAACTCACTAATGGCAATCGAAGACAGAACATCTGAAGCTAAAGGGTGACAACCACTATAGAAGTAGTAAATTACATGAATTGATTGAAGAAATCTTAATTGATTTCCAAAAATGTTTTCAAGGAAACACTAAACTCACATTCAGTAGTATTACAAGACAATAAATCGAATGCGAGTGAATTGATATCCTGATTTTAATCATAAACTTGAGAAATACGATCTGGTAGAATATAAAAGGATTTGCGATGTAAGATCAGGGTAGCACAGCTGAAGCGTAGTAGATTATTGGAAAGACAGACCACTTGACAAGACTAATTATCTTGACTTAAATTTTGAGGACGAAATTTTTTTAAGGGGGGTAGATTGTATGTAACACCCCAACCCCCGTATCATTAAGCATTGGACGCATCCACCATTTTTCTGACAGTGGACTAAACCAAACGGCGGGCCGAGCCGGTGTTACATTACAAGCGACGCACACTTGACTTTCTATTTCAGTCATTTCATGCCTTGATCGTATTTAACCATACATAACTTAAAATTAAGAATTTAATAAGGCAATA
>JAJIYU010016709.1:0-12055 GCA_030144865.1 Tinospora cordifolia | reverse complement strand
CATGCTAAACGAAATGTTATTTTCATGAGCGCATCTAATTAATACTTTATACACATACTTTTCTATATTAATATCATACTAAAAATACTATTTTCTTATTCAAATAGAAAAGTATATATTTACCCAACAATTCTATATGTCCATTATTAATCAATGTATATTCATTTATAATTTTATGCTAACTGATTAATTGCATACCCATGACAAATATATATATATATATAAATATATACGTATATGTGTTTTAAACTCAATTTTTGGTTATTACATCACTAAAATTTCAGGTATTACAATTATTATGTCACTAAAACTTCAGGTATTACAGAACTCTAACACTCAAAAGGTCAACAATGGTCTCAAAGTCGCCCAACTTCAACATGCAACTTAGCTGCAATACTCAACATGAGCCAGGTGGGTGTCATAAGGGGTCTAAGTCCCAATCTATTTATGACATGTTCAGAGATAAATAATAAAGTAGAGCCAGCATCGACCAACACATATAAGGTAGAATTTAAAATAGAAACGGTACCTTCTATGAACGTTGTGGTAGCCTCCAGGTCAAGCTGAATGATACCCTGTGCTCTCCCTCGAGTAAATGTAGTGTTGCATGCACTGGAAGTTGGAACAAGCATAGGGCAGTCATATCGTTTGTGGCTTGGCTGACCACACTGATAACATATAATATGATTCAGCTCGATATGTATGGCTCTAACCATAGCTTCTATGCCTTGAATCTCGACCTTTGTCTCAACCTTAACCTCGGGCACCGTAGTGAGTTAGTGGTTGTCCCACCAACTGATATGTCTGAATTGGGGTGGCGACGATCGGGACTACAGGAGATGGTTGACTGTGCTCCCCTCTAAACTGTCCCCCTGAGTATTTACTCTTCTTCAGGTATCTACCTATTCGGGGTCCACCATGATAAGCCTTGAGTCAATGATTGAGGTTGTAACTATGGCTGCGGTTGTACTGTGGCACCTTGTATTATCTAGACCATTGGGCGCTCATCTCTACCATATGTTTCTAACTGTAGTGCCTGCCTCTTAATAGTCTCAAGTGTGGCCTTAGTAGATGTCGATGTCACCTACCTATAATTGGCCCTTGGCCCATGATGGAACCTTGGGTTATACACTAACTCAGGTGTTTAAGCCCCTAGTCAGAGAAATCTGTGGCTAAACTCCCTCATTGACATGTTCTCCTATCATAGGGTGAAAAACTCTACCTTCTTATGTTCCCTCGTTGTCTCAGGAACATAAGCACTTAAAAATAATTCTAAAAAATGAGCCCATGAAGTACCTGGTTCTCCTCCGACAAACTTCAATGTCTTTGTGTTCTTCTCAATATTGAAAAACTAGTTCTTTGTTGTGTCCAAAATTAGACCCCAATGGAACTCCTTGGGTCTCAAATCCAAACACCTTTTCAAGAGGCGATCATGAGTAGCCTCATCTCCCTAGGGATACCTCTACACAGTTTACAATTCTCTTAGGTACATTTGGTATAGGGGTGCCACTGGTTCAGCACTCTGTCACTCAACCTCAAGCCTATCTAGTTTCTTTCTCAATAAGGTCGTCTAGGCCTGAGTAGCCTTATGCCTTGATTATAACCTTGAGCCTCTGTATGGGATCATGCTCAAGCTCAATCAAAGGTGGTGGTGACACCAATTCCGGGATCCTACGCAGTCTCCCACATCGAGGAGGCATCGCTGTCTGCATAGAACATTAAACTTTTGTCATTTCCAAGGTTAAGCAGACCATAGCTTTAAAAACTTGTAACAAAGGATAACTATCTCCAAGTGAAAGTCTAATCCACAAGCTTCAAATTCTAAATCTTAAGACTCAATAACTTCCAATGAAAGTCAAATTCCCTTCATGATATAACTAGCCTTACTTGGTTCCTCTTCCTATCAATCAGAAGTTAAAAATTTTTTGTCCATAATTTTTCTATGTTATTCTAAGTCATTCCTAGGGTTTTTCCAACTTTCGCAATTACTCTGAGGTTCCCTAATTCATCAACTGAAAAACCTTGGCTCTAATACCAACATTGTTGGGTCCCCTTTTTTTGGAAGAAGGATGAATCGACTAGCACAGTGTTCTGACAAACCCTCTACCAACTTGAGCTCACTTGAATAGCGCTAAGCCTTTTCACAACACCATACACAACACTATCAAAGTAATCATAAGATATGTAAAATCAATTAAAACTAATAATTATAGTTGATTTTTTTAAGTTAAACAAAAGTCAACTATATATATACAATCTCTTAAATGTAGTAGTAGCGAAAATGTCTAAGTCAAAAAATCTACAACATTTTTCTCACTTCCTATACATCACACTAACTCTCAAACCAGTAAACCATCTGAAGAAACCTACCAAAAATAAACAAGCTGTACTTTACGCAATGACCACCTTATTCCCTTTATCCGTAGCAAAAGAACCTGAAATGTCAAAGTAGTGAGTCAATTTGTCCATAGTGGCTCAATGAGTAATGTAGGCTAATCTATAATTTAGAACAAGAATTATATAAAACAATGTCATGTATGCATGCACAATAATAATGACGCAAATAAATGCAATAGTTAATGAATGTTAAATCCACAATGCAGTTTTGCACCTTTCATTTTAAAAATGGTATTAATGCTGAAAACAAATGTCGAAGCTCTCAATAACCTACAAGGCAATAATAAATCTAGTTGAGCGGGTGTACCTGACGATAAGGCGTATTCTCATATTATATCATAGGGATCCGCCAGCTTATACCTCATGTATGGCTACCTCAGATCCTCCATAGGGGAGCCCAATTGATAGACTTGCCCAAAACATACCCCCAGGTATGATGACCACTCTTCCTCAATACTCTACCACCTCTAGTACCCTAACCTGCATCATTGAACCTCAAGATTTAGTGCACATTTTCTTATTTTAAAACCTATTTAAAGATTGCAAATGCATTTTAATATGTAATACATTTCATTTATGAATAGAATAACAAGTTAAGAAATAAATTAGAAAGCACTACTCACAATGATGGTCGGCTTTCGGTGCTCTTCTAGTGACCAGTTGTAACACCCTGAAATCTCACGAACACATATACGTAGCAATTAAAATAAAAATATAAAATAATTAATCAAGAAACAAAATAATAGCCTTTTAATACGCATAGAAAATAGACTTTAGGATTAATAATAGTTGAGTTAGATGTAAGAGGTTCACAAAATATTAATAACCGAAAGAAAAATTAAAAAAATAAAATAATATGATGCTTGTGTGCACGTCGACAACAAAAATATGAAATTAATTAATTAAGAAATACATATATGCATAGACTATGGTTTGAAAAAAATAATAAATGAAATATTAGTTGATGGAAATAATGGGTAGATTAAAATCAAAGATTTATTTGAGAAATAAAATTTGATATTGATTGCTCAAAATATTGGTCAATTGAAATATTGGTGGATTAAACCCAACTATGAGTTTGAGAAATAAATCATAGATTAGTTGATTAGAAAAGAAAATAAATGAAATAAAGTAATGTTCATATATATGTAAATGTACATTAGGCTAAAGAAAATGAAATCACCAAATAGTGAAAAAAAAAGAGGGATCTAGAACCGTGAAGAAGATCTTCACGGTTTGGGGAAAAAGGGGCATTTTGGTGCGTTTTGCGATTGGAGGCAAATCGGTTGAACACACAAATTAGGCATGCTTGTTGGTTTGGGTTGTGACGATTGAAAGGAGAAGAAGATGATGGAAAAAGAATGAAAACCAAAAATGTTTGGTTTTGCTATTGCTGTGATTAAAATGAAGGAAGACTGAATAGGAAGATGAGCAAGTGGGATTTGGTGAGAACGAAATAGCTCGTACGATCTGGTTGTGCAATTTAGGGTGTGAAAGAAGATAAATTGCGAGCTGGTTGTGTTTTGCAAACAGAAAAGAGAAACCACGATCTATTTGTTGCGGTTGGCCGTGAATTGCGAACAGAAGAAGGAAAGTAGAGCAACGCAACCATGCATGCTGCTGATGTTGTTGGTCTGCGAAGAACAAAGAAGATGTGCCTATTGTTGGCTGTGATGTGCGAGCAAAAAATAGGAATGAATGACATGTTGCTGGTTTATGATGAAGGTGTGTTGCTGTTGTGCGCGACCTAGTGCGAAGAAGAAGAATGAAGTTGTATATGATGTTCATCAACACCCTACATATTAGATTCGTGAAGAAGAGAAAACTGATGTGCTAGATCTGGTTCATCTTCAAGCGACAACCACTTCAAACATTCACTGTAATGATTTTGATGCCCCAGATCCAAGAAGAATGAGTTGCGAAAGGGGATTTCAATTTTCGAGACCATTTTGAACATGATGAACACATTTTCCCTAATGAATGCATCTTTTCCCATCTTTATTTTGCTGAAATCTGGAAATAGATTTTGGTATTTGGATTTTTCAACATGACTACGACATCAAAGACTTGTGTTGATGAGGAACGAAAAGGGATTTTCAGAATGGGAAGATTTGGAAACTTGAAACTCTGCTGGACAAGTTTGGAGTAAAGTCCTAAATAATTGAAAGGTATAAAATATATTTTCTTTAATTTTGAGACTATAGTTAATCTTGAATGAATTATTGGGATTAGATGGCATGTAAAGAACAGGTTTGAATACTCAACAATTTTCGGAGAAAAAAAAAATAGAAGTTTTGGAATGATAGTTGGAGGTTTGATACTCTAAACCAAATTCTCTTAGAAGTAATGATATATGATGATGGTTATTTTGGAATGGATGTGGATCAGAATTCAAAATTTCTGATTTGGGGTTTGATGAAAATAATATTATGGGAGAAATTCCATTTTCAGAATAAAGTGGACATATAAGAGTTGGGTGGTTAGAAATCTTTTTATCACAAGATTTTTTGTTGTTATAATTCTATTTCGCTTATAAATACTTTTATATTACTATGGGATTTTGGTGTTAGAAATCTAATTTAAAAAGTGTTGGGATGAAATTTTGGAGGTTGGAAAGGTAAGTAAATTTATTTTCTTAAATTCTTGAGATATCATTAGTTTGAATGGCTTAATTGAAATTTTGGAATGCAAAGAACAAGTTGAATTAATCGGAAAACTCTGAAGCAGAAAATAGTGCATTTTGGAGCTTTTAACTAAAAGGTTTGAATTCTAAATTCTTATTCCTCTTTGATATATTTTATTGGTGATAAATAAATTATTTGATGGATGTTTGGAATATTATTATCAAAGTTCAGGGGGTTGTCGAAATTCAAAGATTAAAAAAAAAAATAAATTTATTTATTACATAGATGTGAATGTTGGAATGATCCTGGTTGGATAGGAATAATTATTTAAAAGCTATGAAAGTTCTTGAAGGTCTTATTAACCAAAATTATTTTATTTAAATTTGAAAAGGAAGTAGGAACTTAGAAAGATGTGCTATAATGATTTTATTGTAGATTCATATTTTTGGAACGACTCTTAGTGATGAACGGAGGTAAAGGAAATCTGAGAAAAGCTTAGGTGGGCATAGTTTCCTTGCTCTCTCGTATTATGCGAGATTTAAATTCAGAACATGATGCTTGATAGATCTAGGATCTTAACATGCATGAGTGTAAATTCTATGATTGATTGGAATGCTTCTTTGAATGTGATGGATGTTGAATTATTTCTTTTCCTTACAGGATCGAATCAAATGTTTTGTTTTCAATAAGGGCACTATTTATGGAAGTTTATTGTTGTTATCATGCTGCTTGGAATTGAACAACTGATGTTTGTATAACTGAAATAAGATTAATGGATTATTAAGAATTTCACACACTGGTGCGATAATCTACTGTGAGGCATCATCGTAAGTATTCCTGACCCCAAGTTGTCAATTGCATTAAACTGTCTTTAGAATAACAAGGAATAGGCTGCAAGGCATTTCCTTTCCTTTGACTATGCTTTGATACTAGAATAGTCTTTGGGATTTGGTAATGGGCTGCAAGACGTTGCCCCAATGATTGGCTACGAGGCATCACTGTTCCTTGGACTGTGATTATCACGTATAGGCTGCAAGGGCATACATGGGAGTAGGTAATAGGCTGCGAGGCATTACTTACCTTAGGATGTTGATGTTGATTTTCTGTTAATATTGGCCAAAATGCACACACTTGTTTTCCATCCCGAATCACAAGGGAATACTGGAAGTTTTACAAACTCTTCTGGTTTAAGTCACAACAAATAATTGAATGTTTAAAATGCCTAATGTGTGAAAGTGTGTGTATGTTTTGAGTTTGATCTTTATAATGCTAGAGATATATAGGAATGATCCACTAGGCTTTCAAGCTCACTCATTTTATATTATTTAGGTACCCACAGGAATCTTATCCATTGATTTCATAGGCTTAGAGCTTTACATGAAGATCCTTTAGGAAGTTAACTCTATTTTATTTTGAAACAAATTTTGATGTACTTATTAAACAAGACAAACATTTATTTTGTTATAACTTATTTTTCTATTTTTTATTTTATATTTTGGGGACTTTGAACAGGACTTTCGTATGTTCGATTATACACAAGATGTTTCATCTGTATCATTGTAGTTTCTTCCACTGCATTAAATTATTTAAACCATTTATTTCGTACATACATAGAGGTTTGCATATAGGTGGGAAATATGAAAAAGAAAAAAGAAATTTTACTACTCCGACTTCAAGGGAAGGTTATCCAACGATTCATTCCGAAGAATCTGGACTCAAAGTCTGGGTGTCACAAAGTGGTATCAGAGCACCATTAGTAGCTCTCTGGGAATGGATTCCAGTGGATATCACAAAGTCAGAGTTCTTGTTAAGCTCTTTGGGAAATGAACACTTGGAATGTAGAACCCTAGATTAGAATAGAGGCATAATAGAGTTGCTTCTAGATTACAAGATAATGGTTGATTAGTGTTGTTTTCGTAGTCACTCCAGGCATTGCATGGTTTTGAAGTTATTGCATATTTTTCACTGAAAATGGTTTTACCGAATTTGGTTTTTCACTGGAAATGAGTTTTGAACTTAAGTTTGAAAAACACTTGATGATGCCAACATATTTGAGTATTGTTGTTGATATGACATGAGCACAGGTAGTGATTACGAAAGATCCTTGAAGGACTGATCTGGTTAGATCTTCTTCTTCGAAAGTATGTACTAGATGGTTGATCTCTATGCTGACTAAAGGTCCTAGAATGTTGCAATATTATTCTGGAAAGGTCCAAGATGATAGTACTTAAAATGGATGCTATCACAAGGAATAATTGTATAAAATGGATAGATGTCAATTAGGTGGCTAGAAGTCTAGGAAAAACTTGGATGATGCCATCGTGCTCGGGTTCACAGTTGCAGGTGTGGCCTAAGTACTGGTAGTTGGCCCTGTAGGTTGAACATTACTCGGGAAAGGTCCGGGGTGGTGTAAGTATTAGTAGTTGGCCCTGCAAGTTGAGCAAAACTTGGGAAAGGTCCAAGACTTGAGTACGAAAGTATCACTTAACCATGAAGTTGACTAAGTCAACAATGCATTACATGGAAACACTAGGTCTAGGTGAGACCGAGTGTTACTTAGAAGGCACAGTGGATCATAAATAACTTAAAAAACTTTAGGGCATAGCTTAATGACTGATAATGTGAATGAATACATACTTTTTTGGTCAGGACCCAAGTTTGGGAGGAGCTTGTATTTCTAGTCTCTATGTAAGACCGGGTGCATAAAGATTTGGGGGTATGGAGGAATCCTAAACTCGAAGAATGACGAAGCTTATTTGGTGAGTGATCAGTTTCTTTGGCTGAACTTGTATGCACTATATTGTACTAGGATGGGGTTGTCCAGCATGGTGGGTCTCGCATCACCCTTCGAGATCAAAACACTTGTGCCATTGTAATGGGCGTAATGAAAGTCTAAGTGGAAGTCTGTGTGAAAGGGCGAGTGTGAACGTAGGCACACAGAATTGAAAACATAGGTGAAAGCTTGGGATTTCATTATGCTTGTTTGTATTGTTTGTTTGTTTGTTGGGTGATTGGCTGTAATATATGTCGTATAATTATTTTGAGTATCATAACGCAAACTCCTATACCAAAAAATAAACGAAATGTTGCCAACTTAGAAGCATAAACCCCTAGACCACTAAAACACACTGAGAACTTAGAGACAATGCACCTCGAGTCACAGTAGCATGAAAATGCAAAAGAGTATAGGTGGGTTAGAAGGAATGATAGTTATTACAAATCACAATATTCAAATGTTGAAGAAAATGGGGGAGTGTTGAGATTTGGACTTCACATAAGAATAGGTTATACATCAGCTATGATAAAGGGAAGTTGTGTTCATCCTAATTAAAAATTATTGAGTTCTGAACCAAATGTTTGATTTTTTAAGTAGTGTTGAGAGGAAAATAGCTCGAGATGAGTGTAGAGACAAACCAGAATAGAAAAGTGATAGGTAACTCTATCCCAGGTGCATAACTAGAGGCAGTGGTGATTGTAGAGATTATAGCAAAGATCTCACAAAAAGTGATGTTAGAGGTCACTCTCAAAATTGTGGGGCAAGTGGTGAAAACCCTGCAGCCAACAGTAACACCACAATCGCGAATATTAATATAGCTACAGTCTTCACTTCTACCACAGGCTCATCAGGAGGCTAGATTTCCCAACATAGTGTCATTGACTAGGTTAGTCAATTATGACAAAGAGCAGCAAGAGTTGTTGATCAAATTTTAGAAGCTGCGACCCAGTCCATTTGGTAGAGATTGTAGCAAGAGCACATATGATAGAGTATAATGATTATATAAGTGCCTACTTTAGCTATCTGTGCTAGAACCCTAACTCAAAAGCTACACTTATTCACCACACAAACTGCGAGACTACATAATGAATGAAAACAAAAATGCCTAAACAGCCCAAATCCATCCCAAATAAGAACATGCATCAAGTTGTTAGTAAACCTCCATATTTCTTTTATGGAAATGTCATGGATGTCACACATGATACTTGGGTTAGAATATCATAGTTCCTCTAAAAAATTACGCTAGAGTTTGTGAAATCATAGTTCTTCCTCGCGTTAATTCAGAAGAAAGGCTACATTCACAATCTTTCTATGGAAAATAGAATGCATATTATTCCAAAATCACCAATGACAATTGAAGATGTGATACCTCAAGTTAAAAGGTGGTGACCATTATGGAATACTAGGAAGCAATTAAGTAGCATTAGTTCAAAAACCTATGGATTACTCAACTACATAAAAGACTTGAGGAAGTATAAATGGATTCTCAGGGAATACTTTCAAAGGAGCAATGAACTTACATCCTTTATCATTGCAATATGATGAATCTAGTGTGGGCTGACAAATGCATCAACAATATCCATGAATATGATAAATAGGATCTGGCTGAAGATCTTCTATGTAGAATCAGAGTGGCGCGGCGAAAGCGAAGTGGCCCATTACAAAGTGTAGATTGATTGACAAAGGTAGTTTTACTTCTTATTTATTCGATCTACAAACTTAGTAAGTAAACTAGGGAAGGAGTATATTTTAGAAATTGTGGGATATATCATTTGGATATTATCTTGATTCAAATTTTGAATACGAAGTTTTATTTAAGGCTGGTAGGTTATAACACCCCAAAATCTCACGAACACGTGTATGTCGCAATTAAAATAAAAATATAAAATAATCAATCAAGAAATAAAATAAATATTTTAATTACATATATATGATTTAAACTTTGGGTTAAAAATAAATAATAGCCTTTTAATACGCATAGAAAATATACTTTAGGATTAATAATAGTTGAGTTAAATATAAGAGGTTTTCGAAATATTAATATTTGAAAGAAAAATAAAAAATAAAATAATATGATGCTTGCATGCACGTTGACAACAAAGATATAAAATTAATTAATTAAGAAATAAATATATGCATAGACTATGGTTTGGAAAAAAAAATAAATGAAATATTAGTTGATGGAAACAATGGGTAGATTAAAATCAAAGATTGGTTTGAAAAAAAATTAATATTGATTGATTAAAAATTGGTCGATTGAAATATTGGTGGATTAAACCCAACTATGAGTTTGAGAAATTAATCACTGATTAGTTGATTGGAAAAGAAAATAAATGAAATAAAGTAATGTTCATATATATGCAAATGTACATTAGGCTAAAGAAAATAAAATCACCAAATAATGAAAAAAAGGGATCTAGAACAGTGAAGAAGATCTTCATGGTTTGGGCAAAAAAAAGGGGATTTCGGTGCGTTTTGTGATTTGGGGCAAATAAGTTGAAAACACAAATTAGGCGTATGTAATACCCCAGAATTTTGTCAAATAATTAAAATAAGTTAAGTGAATTAATTTCAAAGATTTAATAAAATCATGGATACAAATTGTGGATTGACACATGAAAAATAAAATATAAAATAGACAAATAAGACCTTAATTTGATAATTAAATGAAAATTAAGGTTTAGTAGAATTAATTATAAAATTTAAGGAATTGCTTGAGAAATAAATAAAAATAAAGTATAAATATACATATTGGCTAATATGTGAATGAATAAGGTATGTGTTATCATAATAAATGTTAATATGTACATAGAAAAAAATTCATATAATTAAATAAAATGTATTTATTAAAAATAAATCAAACATTATGTAAATAATAGTGCGTAATTTATAAATTATTATCTAAAAATGAAATAGAAAATAAATAAAAATATAAATTATTTAATTATTAGCATTAAAAATATTAAAGAAATATAAAGATATCAAATAAATGCAATATTAAATAATTAAAAAGAGAAAAATATTAGTAAATTCTTAAAATAGCAGGATTTGAGTAAAAATTAATGTTACACAAATTAGGAAGTGAAATTTGGTTGATAATTAGCAATTTTCGGATAAAAGAAACCTTAGGAAGTGATTTTGTAATTAGAAACACGATCCAACGGCCAGAAATCGATCATCCGTTGGATCTGTAATCGCACGGTCAAGATCAAAGCCTTTACCAACGCCCGAATGCACCAGATCAGCCAGATCGGACGACCAGAATTTAGCATGCGTGACTCAAGGACTATCAGACGATCCAGATTTGAGATATATATGATCTGATGCGTCGATCGAGGTTCATCAAACAGCCCAGATCGAGGCGCTCGGGGTAGGTCGCGAACGACTGCTTCGATCGAGGAACATCGAACGGTGCATAATTGATCAAACCAGATCGGACGGTCCAGAGGGTTTTCATTAATCACGAACCAGATCCACGTGCTGTGATCAAGGACAATCAGACGGATCTGATTTGATTCGTTTTCAGATGATCGCGATCGGTGCTGGACTCGATGATCATCTAACGGTCCAGAAAGTCGCATTCCGTCGATCGCGAAATGAATGATGTGCTTGAGGAAGATCCAAGCGCTCAGATTCAACCCGCCTGATCAAAGATCTAACACTGCAATCGAGAACGATCTGATGGTCAGGATCGTTTGCTTCGATTAATAACTGATAAAATCATGAAAAAAATTAGGAAAAATCCAAAAATTGGTTTCTAAATTCCCAAAAATTTCCAAAAAATTTCCTTCTAATTTCCTATGCTTGTGAGGCACAAAAATTTAAATTTTTGCAAGTTTCCCACCAAAAAATTACCATTTTACACTAGTTTGAAGCCTATATAAAGGACCCCCATGCTCACAATTTCATTCATCCCAATTCAAGAGCAAACTAATCCCTCTTGAATCTTTCTAGCCTCCTTCTTGGTATTCTCCTTAGTTCTTAAGTGATCTTGAACTATTCTTGAGTGTTCTTAAGAGTTCTTGAGTGTTTGGAAGACTTGAAGCAATAGAACTATGCCGGATTTCAGAGATGCGCAGAAGGGACGCATTTAAGGTGGAAGTGACTTCTAACCTTTACTTCTTTATTTTAATTTGAATGAATCTTCCATGTGTGATGATGTTTTGAAGATGATTGATTGAACTTATGTCTTTATATGCATGCTTTATTTATTGTGTCACGAATATACATGTTATGCATGTTTAGAAATTAAGAATAT
>JAJIYU010016708.1:0-12006 GCA_030144865.1 Tinospora cordifolia | reverse complement strand
TGAATATCAATTATATCCTAAATTAACTTTTCACTAATTCTAAGATACATTTATTATGACTTGTCTTGCATCTTAAATATCATGTCATAAATCATATGAATTCTATTTTTTATACAATTATTGTCTTTTTATTTTTAATATGGAGTCAACTTCCCAATCTTGCCATGTATGCACTACTTTCCTTCTACGTGTTTATATATGTCTGTGAGACAACTAAGGCTGTGTTTAGTTGCTAAGAAAATTTTTCTTGAGAAAATATTATTTTCTTAAGAAAATGTTTTTGAGAAAATTTTTTCGTGGTTGTTTGGTTGGACATGAGAAAATTTAATAAAGTTAGTTATAGGTAGTTATTTTTTAAATTGATATACAAAAAAAATTTCTCATGAGAAAATTATATTTTTCTCACCTTTTAAGCTGGAAAAATTATGGTGAGAAAATGGTGGAGGCGATAAAATAAAAAAAAAATTCTCACCCTTTTGTCTATCCAAACAGCAGAAAATATAATTTTCTCAAGAAAATAAAAAAATTTTCAAGAAAATCTATATTTTCCGTACAACCAAACATAGCCTAAGTTAGCTTAGAGGTATAGAGTTAACATGGCACGCTTGTACGCGTGTATGTGATTTTTTTTTTTTGTTATTATTTTTTTTCTCTAAATATTAATGTTTGGGCATCTGACTTTGCACGAGTTATTCCAATGTTAAAATTAATACAACATGAAAGTTGAGTTAACTAGTCAAAACACGTCACCATGCCGATCAAAATAGTAAATCCTATATTTTGGCAAAGAATGTTTTTAATAAACAAGTATGTGTCAATGAACTCAGTCAATAGGACAAGCACGTGATACATTAAAAGTTAAGGTAAAGTGTTTCAAAAACATATTTTTTTATGTTGCCATAAGAAGTTATTAAATTGTCTTAACTCACTTATTAACACATAATTTAAGATAATCTATGTGTGATCACACATAATTTAAGATAATCTATGTGTGATCGAGGCAATCTGGCATCTTTGACTGGTAATGTTAACAATGTATATTAGTAATTATATTTTCTAAAACTAAATTAACAAAGTCTAGATAAAATGGTTGTCTAAACACATACTGATAAAAAAAAAATGAATTGACTAATATAGCTTGATTTATCTAATGGTATCAAAATGGTTTATCCGGATGATTTTTTTTGTAATTCAAACAGGGGACTAGTTTTACTGGTTTTAAATGAGACAAACATTTATTAAATGCTTAAAAATTAATAACACACTTAAAAGATAAATTAGGAAACAACACATGTGCTGCACTAAATAATAATTATTTTATAATAAATTTAAAAAGTTGCATAAAAATTTGATTAACTTTCATTTATTAAAAAGATTGCTTAACACATTCTTCATTAAAAATGAATACATTAATAGAAAAAATTAGTTGCAAATTGAATAAAAAAATTAAAGAAAAGGAAGTTATAATGACAGGAATGTAGAATTATATTTTTTAACAGCTGTATATGTTGTTACAAGGGCGGATGATAAAGATGAATTTAATGGGAGAACATGTATAGAGTATAGAAAAAAGCCTATAATTAAGACAAATGGAGTTTAAACTCTAAATCGTAAACCCTAAACCAAATTGTCATTTTCAATTAAGGCAAATGAAGTTTAAATTTTAAATTTTAAAGGTTCTTGCGCTAAAAATATAATTAGATATGCTTCATCGCAGAAAAGTAAAGTATTATTATTATATACAATAAAGATTTAAACATATTTTTATTTATAATATGAATGCTAAGCCAATCTCAAACAGAATAAAATAAAAATAAAGTAATAGGAGAAAGTAAAGGGATAAATTTATATGATAACTTTTAGGTTTTATTTAAATATTACCAAAAAATAAATTATTTTTAAAATATTCAACTCATTAATATTATTTCATATCTACCCTTTTTTCTATAGTTACTCACCACGAATGCGTCCACCTGCCATTTTTTTCACATAGGAAAAAACGCTTTTAGTGTAAATTGAATTTTCATTAAACGTGTCTTTTGAAAAGACGTTATAAGTGTAAAACTAATTTACCTTGAAGGCATCTCTTCAAAAGATGTGTTTAGGATAAATAATCTGATTTTTTTATTTTTTAAGTCATTGTAAATCAAGGAATATTTTCTCGAACAGACTCGATGAGCGATGTCATCGACATGACGACAAGGATGGAGAAGAGTAAGGAAGATTGGGAGTTATCTCTCAGTGGCATTGACTGATAAGTCTTGTGTGAGAAGATGGTTTGCTCTGTTAGTTTCATAAGACGAACCCAAAAAATAAAAACTAGTGCTATGTCATTCTTCCTCAACAATAATCAAACTTTAGATCTCTCCAAAACCTCAACCTAAGCTACAACTCTACTAAATATCGATTGTCTCTCATTTTTCTTCTTCTTAAGAAAATTTGAGTGTTTTCTACTTTAATTTATTGCTTGCTTTGCAAATAATGGAGTTGAAAAGAAGCACAAACTTTGTAGGCCTTGTTTCCAGAACGCCTTGTTTCTACTTCTTCTCCGCCAATCTAATAATCTCATTCGTAGAAAGGGATTCGTCGTCGATCGCCCATTTATCACTAGCCCTGTTGTCGTTGCCACCCCATCACCGTTGCTACCCCGTTGTCGTTGCTGTCATCTATTACTGCCCTATCGCTAATTGGTTCAGAGGAAATATCCTCAATTTACAAGGACTTAAAAAATCAGGTTATTTATATCGAAAATGTCTATTGAAAAAATGATTTCAACATACAGGTGTCCACATGGCGGGTTATCGTAGCAAAGTGAATAGATACGGTATAATATTTGTGAGATAAATATTTTAAAAATAATTTAACTTTTTAATAATATTTTTAAAAACCCCAACCTTTTATGTAATTTCTTTTTATTATTCTCGTAGCATTGAAGGATGGCACGAGGGCAAAAGACATTGGAATTTTTAATAAGATAAAAAAGGTAAACAAAATTTTAAAGATTGTAGAAAGTTTAATGTTTACAAATTCTCATTTACTTGTAAAAGTAAATTAAACTCTTGATTGAGGTAAGTCGAAATAATAATAATAGTTATTATTATTGGCTTCTTGCAATTAAATTCAGGGTCGCCTAATGGAAAAAATGACCTTTTTAGGCATGATTAATTTTTTATACCCCATTTCATGCGTGACAAAATATTTATCCCATTTTAGATATGTTGGTGACAGTTAGACATTGACTAGGTGTCATGTCATCAACATGCCTAAATGAGCGCTGATTGAGGGTTTAAGAAAATTGGTTGCCACCATTGAATGGGTGGCACCGTAGTTGATTTTTTTTTCCTTAAAAAATACCTCCCATATGGTGGTAGTGGGCCAAAACTAAGTAATTTCCAACATCAAAAGTAGAACAAAGTGAAATGACATAATATATCAAGCTTCACATTGATGTCTAAGCATCTTCAACATTACATTGCAGAATGAGTGTTACCACCTTCACATTGAAAATAAATTTATTCCCCTGCAGCAATAAAGTGTCTAAGTAATATCTGAACAAAACTTTTTATGTTTTCAAAATGTAACCATCCTGCAAAAAACTATTGAAAAATATTATTGATGAATGCTTTTGGTACAAACACCAAGATCACCCAGTCACAAGAGGAACCCAATTGAAAGTTACAATTGAAAAGAGATCCATCACCAAAACGAACCATCCAGATGCTGCTACAATTCAGCTTGAAACATGCAAACGCCTATGAGTCGAGTATCATCATATGCCAGAGATGGACGATTCTTACTAACACCCAATTGAAACCAAATGTGCCTGCAAAGGTTTAACGACATGCCTATTTGAAAGCACACGTCTCCTTCTCTTCCTTGGCTTCATCCTTTCTCTATAGATTTGCCTTCTCCAGCACTCAATATCTTGAGAAAGCTCACCGCATTAGATGCACCTTTGTTTTTCTCCTTTTTTTTTTCTCTTAATTCTACATTTTCTTGAACCATCTTCATGTTCACGAAAGTTCTGCAATCTAGAACACAATTTAATATCAATTTAATTTTGTGATAAGTTTTAAAATCTACTTCCATCAGCAGGCATGCTTCTTAACAGTCTTAAGAATTTCAATTGAAGAATTTTTGTTTTGTCTCAAAGAAAGAAAGAAATAAAGAAAAAAAAATCGAAAGAATAAAAGAGTTCGGATATGGAATATTAACACAACCAAAAAAAAAAAAAAGAAAACAAAGATCACAAACGGAAAGTATAAATTATTGCATATTTGAAAACAATGGTCCTTATAATGTTAAGATAAATTGAACTATTATCTCAAATGACAACTAATGATTATTTGCATTCTTAACAATAGTTACACTTTGAATCATTACTTTGTCACTAAGTTTTGAAATTACAAATCATCAAAAAATTATGGTGATCCACAAACAACTGATAAGGTCACTTGCTACGTATTGGGCTTGCATTCGAATTATGATATTCGATAGATCACCATTGCTCTTCATGGATCATGAACTGAATCACATTGCCATAATCTAATATGCTTGAAAAAATGATTATTCGTATCAATAAACTAAAATAAAAAAAAAATTTAACTTGAGTGTCGCCCATTAAGGCATGTTGGTAACATGGCACTTATCCAGCTATCACTAACTTACTTAAAAATAATATAATATTTTGTCATGCGTAATATCCTTTTTCTCGTCTAATGAGTCATGGTTTTTTTTTTTTTTTTTTTTGACATAAACCAGAAATTTTATGAATACAAAGGGAGAGCTTGCATCAGACCAATATTGGTGCTTAGATAGAGGCTGAAATTGGCCATGTTATGAGCTCAAGTATTCTGGGTCATTGGGACATGTTCAAGAAAACTTTTCTTTCAGCTATTCTTCGGAAGTCGGAAAATAATAGGTTCAATGCATGCTTTCTCCTCCTCCCTTCCTGCTAGTGTTTGAAAAAGCTCAAATTGTTCCATGAAAAAGCATCAGGCCCCACAAGTGCCTGACACACCTAACACATGAAGTTAGTTACCGAAGTCGGCCAAAACAACACAACATCACATAACGTTCATTAGATTTACATATAAAAGAAAAATCTTCAACACCGTAGCATAACACCACACGACATCATCATTCTCTGAAACCACCTCGCTCCACTGCCACGTGTCCTCTAAAACCCCAAAACACAACCACAAGTTTCATCCGCCGATGACTTGGCAACCGTTCTATGGGCTTGCGGTTGCCTGTGGGGCTCCCGATACGATGTGCTCACTGCAGAACGTGTGTCGCTCCACCGATTCGTTGTCCCTAACCATTATTAAACAAAAAAAAAAGAAAAAAGAAAAAGAAAAAAAATCCAGCTCCAAAGCATGGCCTCACTGTAACACCCTGTCTGGTGCTGTCGCTCCTTCTTAAATCTTTCACCTTTATATATATACATATATATATATAAGCTTTTATTTTTGCTTTCAATTATTGTTATTATTTTTAATTTTAATTCTTTTTCTCATTTAGTTCCAAAGGCGGTGCCGCTGATGCTGCTGCGGCTCTGTTATTATTATTATTGTTATTATTATTTTTTGTTTGTGCTTTTCTTCTTCATTGCCGTCTTTGGTCGTGAAGCTCCTGGTACAGATCGTTCTAACCCTAACCCTAAGTTAAGATTCGAAGAAGAAGAAGAAGAAGAAGAAGAAGAAAAAGAAGTGGTAGGAGTGAAATGTGGAAGCTTGCAGGGTTTTAGCGGTTGTTACTGATTGTATTAACACCAGGTTTGTAGATCTTAGAGTTTGCTCGTGTTTTGTTCCGATTGTTCGCGTTTTGGATCTTCGGATTTTATTTTATTTTTGTTTCTGGTGCGTTGGAAGTTCGAAACTGTGGGGAATTATCTCAAATTAGCGGCATGGTTGCGCGCTTTGATCGTAGTTGAAGATATCATTGGATTTTCCTGGAGAGTTTGTGGTTTTTGTGCTGGATAATTGGTGTACGGGTTTGGTTAAAGAATTTGTGTAATTGGTGCAGTGAACGAGTTTCGGGTAGGAAAAGAATCTGGTTGGTTGAGGTGGTTTGAGCTCGCGAGTGAGCGGAAAATGGCAACCGAGCTTGTTAATTTGGCAACGTCTGAGAAACTGAAGGAAATGGACTGGATGAAGAACATTGAGATATGTGAACTTGTTTCACACGATCCACGGTATCGTTTTTCATTTCACGTGCTTTGCTTATTAAATATCATATTCAGATGTTTCCAGTAGAGATGCAACTCATTTGTGATTTGTGAAGTGGTCTTCTGTATATGTTTTTTGTTCATCATGTTAACTTCTTCTTTCATTTTCTATAATTTATTTATTTATTGTTGATTATTTAGTTTCCTTTAACTTTGCCCAACTGATGTTCTTCCTTCTTGTTCAGTGTAGCTCCCAAAATTCCTTTATTTTTGTGTTTAACACTACTTGAAGAAACTTGTACATTTCAAAAGGGTTCATCTTAGAAATCTGACTGCATTGGTCGAAGCCCCTCTTTGAATATATATATATATTGGCTTTCATAAGGTGTATATCTGTCTATAGTGGGATATTGAATTCTTTCTTAAAGGTATCAATGCATGACCTGCTCAGGAACCATGCCTTGCAACTCGACAGGTCATCATAGGCATACATTCAATTCTACTCGCTCATGTTGTGTCCTTTCTGACCAAATTCTACTATAATCTAAGTTTTGCTGTATTATGTAAGAATTAAAGTGATGATCTAGGTAACTACAGTAACTGCAACATGACATGAAAAGAATGAAATATTAATTCGGATTAAAGGAAGAATTTGAGTTATAGCACCCGTCCTTTCAAATACTGAAGTTGATGCATGATGTATTCTTTGATGCTGAAAAATCGTCTGTTATTTGTAAATTGTTGTTTTACTGCTTGAAAGTTCTATTTTTCTCTTGATTTTGTTTTCATTGCTTTTGAATAAACAGGGAAGCTAGAGACATAATTAAAGCTATTAAAAAAAGGCTTGCTAGCAAAAATCCAAATTCCCAGCTTCTTGCGGTTTCAGTAAGTGCAATCTTTATATTGCAAATTGCATTGTGATTTGTGTAATTTCTTCTTTTTATCATCATAAGTTTGTGTTGTGTTTTAGAATTTTGTGCAAAAGGTCTATATTTCCAACTTGCAGTGGAATATTTCATCGTGTGATATGAAAGAATATGGTTTGAGTCTAAATTCCATCAAGTAGCTTTGGTCAATCGTGTGGGTTATGAAGAATTAAAAGGAATGAAATCACATTAATTCTAACTTTCAAAATTTGGAGTGAAATACTCTGTGGTTATGTTATCTATTATTTAGTTTAACAGTGGCTAGAGTTACTTTTGCTTGTTTCTCTAAGCCATTAAATTCTTGGTTTCACAATTAAGGTATGGAGCTAGAAGAAGATTTAAATATTGAATCTTTGACTTGTTTTGTGTTAATTTTCTCTAAAGTTGTTTCATTGGGATGTATACTATTAATGCGTTGGAAATCATGAAGAAATTAGCCAAATCTTGACAAAATTCGGCCAATATTTTGATTTTCATTTTAGGCTTGATGCTTGGATCTCTGTCAGCTGAAATGTTGACTTATAGGATTCAACTCTTATAATGGCTATCAAAGTGATTTGAAAATTTTCTAACATCTTGAGGTGATTTTTGTTGTGTGCAAAAAAGCATAGACGTTGCACAATACATGCATCAAAATATTTATTTAAATGTCAATATGTAATTATGCTTCTTTCTTGACTTTTTCTTAAGTGCATTTAAAATTTAATGGCAAGCTGCCACTGTTACCCTGTCACTCTTTCACATATCTTAATGCATGTGTACCATTACTATATTATATGTGGTGATTGTTGAGAGACTTGAACCTAACAGACCAGCACATACACAAATGTGAGCTTTGTGATGCTAGAATACTATTGCACTCAAAAGTTATGGTCATTAGGTCTTGGTAGAGGTACAATGAACATTGGACTAACAATATAAATTTGCAATTCACTCCTTTAACTTTAGTGTTAATCTTAAAGCCCTTGAATTTTAGGCTATGCCTTCATGGAATTTAAGTGTCGAGTGTATCTTGCTTACACATCAACACTTGATGTATAGAGAAAATTGCACTGAGTAGATTGAAGAAATGAAAATTGAACTTGTAATCTTAATCTTCTAGAGCTCCTAACTACTGGCATATGTACGAAACTTCATGGCTGAAGATGTGCCATACATTGGACTTTACGTAACTATTTGGAAAAGTCATGCCTAATCTTTTATAGCTTCTCCTTATGGGCACGTGTAAGTAATTTCCATAGCTGAAGAGTTGGTCAGATTTGGCCTCCCATAAAATCTAATTGGAAAAATCATGTCTTGCACCTTTTACTACACCAAAATAAGTGTGCATTGTATGGTTAAGTAATGCAGTGCTATTTTTTTTTGAAGTGTTTTTGGAAAAAAGATTTTGACGTTCAAGTATCTACTTCTTAAATTAAAATGTTATCTGTTTGAAATAATTAAAAAAGTTTCATCCTATCCTAATATCTGTAAAAGCTTGGGCAATGTTCTTATGGAAGTGGAATAGTGGTTATTTACTACTTTAAAAAAAATGCTGTTGCAGCTATTGGAGATGCTGATGAATAATTGTGGAGAACATATTCATAAGCAGGTGATCGAGTCAGGTCTTCTTCCAATATTGGTAAAGATTGTAAAGAAGAAGGTTGGTTTCATTTCTCACGTGGAAGTGGCAACTGTTGACTGCTTCCCCCACCCCCTCCTCCCAAGCTGTATCATTGTTAATGCCATCCTTAGGTTTCTAATTACGTTTATTTGTTTGCTACAGTCAGATTTACCTGTAAGGGAGAAGGTTTTTCTTCTTTTAGATGCCACACAAACATCTCTTGGTGGAGCATCCGGGAAGTTCCCTCAGTATTATGCTGCATATTTTGAGTTGGTGGTAGGTATATATGCTGTATGCTGTCAACTTTCTAGTCTATATTTTCATAAAAAAATTTTGATTCCTTTACTTGTTCAGTTTTCCTGTAAATTACTATTGACTAAACAACAGTCACTGCATTTTCTTCCTGAAAAAGGGTGGAAAACTGGTGGAAACTAGTGCATTGGTGATGTTTTCATACAAGAACCCTATCAGTTCTTTTTTTTTCACTATAATTACTTGTAATTATGCAAAATTAATTCCACAGGTTCTTCTAAAACTAAACTTGAGTTGGGTGCTTGATTACTATATAATGAATGTTTAGACTTGATGTCCTCTTAGCAAGCTTTATCTTCATATCTCAGATGCAAGCCATCAAACAAGCAGTTGAGAGTTAATATTCACTAAACATCCTGCTAAAATACATTATAAATCTTGTTAGAACCTAGAAGCCAGTGTTATTTCTTCCATAGTTCCCAAGTTTAGGTTGGAGATAGTGCCTTTTTTTCTCATGAATATATGGACGTGGAACCAAATGCAAGAGTGCATATTAGCAGCATAAAATTGGAAATGCGATGCTTAGTTTGTCTAAACACGTTTCCTGACCTTTACAGCAGGTAAAAATCTCAGTGCTGCAAAGAGGCTTGATGTGGATGTTGATCTAAACTGAATCTCTGATGTAATATGTTTCTTTCATTTAGTAGCATCTCCTTCACTCACCTATTGAAATTTCAGATACAGTGTTTTGTGTTTGTGTATTTGATTAACATGCTAGGGTTCCTTCGAGAGGAGGGGGAAGACGATTCTCCTCTTATTAGCAGGTTTTTCAGGCGTCTAATGTAGCGCTGTTATGCTATAGATGTATTACAGAAGTGAAATGTTCCATTAAATTATAGTTTGTACATAGTTGCTCAACACAGATAACTTGATCAATACTCTTACACAATCTTACTGTCTTTTGTTGGGGCCTTCCAGAGTGCAGGAGTAAAGTTCTCTCAAGGACAGCGTGCTCTCCCCTCAGATTGTCCTACTTCAAGGGAGAACCAAAATGATAAGTCTGGACAACATCAACATGTCTCTCCAAGAAGAGAAGGTTCTGCCCATCAATCAAATTCTCAGCATGTTCCGGAGTCAAGGTAGTTTCTCATCCTGATCAATAATACATGATTCTGTTAAATGTATTTCCAATTATTGTGATCGTTGAAAGTTGCAAGATGAGAAATAAATGCCACTTTAAAAGTGAGACAATGTGCAAATCCAAAAGAAAGATGGAAGTAGCCCAGTAGGGTAGCAACATTGATCGGATAAAGAAAGCAGGTACTCAAAACAAGAGCATGTTGTGTTCCTTGCCAAAAATGAGTGCTTCATTGTGTGATTCATGAGTGTCCAACCTAAGGTCCAAAGGTGGGTGATGGAGTACTGCATTTATAAGAGTTTTGAGCTAAGCTTGAGCTTTGTAGGTTGTTTTTGGCGCTTCTTGTCTCTTTCATAAGTGAATGCATGAATTGAAAGCCAAATTCTATTGTCCACTTTACTGGTTATAGGTGGAAAGATTATTGCTCTGCCATCCCTTTTTGCACGTTCAAGACTCATATATAGCAGTAGAGGAATATTTGGCTTAACATTGCCGATAAAAAAAAAAAAAAAAACTTAAAAAGATATCATGACTTGTAATTTAGGTGTCAATTTAGCTTTTTCATAGGAGGAAGCAAATTCATGCAACTCCATCTAGTTTGGAAAAGCTTAGTTAAGTTGAAACATAACTACCGAATATATTTTATTTTATCATGTATCCCTGTATAAGCACCATTCATGCACATTTTGTTTCTTTACTTGTCCTGCAGTATAATTCAGAAGGCTACTGCTGCATTAGAGGTTTTAAGAGAAGTCCTGGGTGCTATTGATCCTCGACATCCTGAGGTACAATATGAATCAGCTTCATAAACATGTTCATCTTTCAACTTATTTACCAAAAACCCCTGATCTACTTCATCAATTGTATTCTATCATTTACATCAACCTGCTCAACACATGCACACAAAAACATGTTTATAGATCTAACTGCTCACTGTTTTAATTGGTTTCCATATCTTTATACAAATCTTCAATAATCTGGAGCTGCAATAAAAAATTAAAAATAAGGGATTAGAAATGCCCTTAGTAAAAAGTTGCAAATATTGCAGTTGTCCACTTCAGTTTTTGAATAAGGAATAATAATGCACTTTTCTTAGCTAGAAAAATGGCTCTATGTTCATCATTACGTTCTTGCTATCATTTTCAAACACAACAATGTGGTGTTCCTTGCAGGGGGCAAAAGACGAGTTCACTTTGGATCTTGTGGAGCAATGTTCATTTCAAAAGCAACGAGTAATGCATCTGGTACTGACTTCTAGGTAAGGCTTCGAGTTTTTCCACAAGTCTTGTACTTAATCATTGGGATACTTGAAACCCACTTATGGCAAATGCTGCTTGTGGTTTTCTGGTTTTGGACAAAATTTGATATGAGCTTGAGTTACTTTGTATCAGTAATAGTAATGTAGTATGCATTAAGTTTGTTGGATTTTTATTTTTTTGTTATTATTTTTATGATTTGGGTGGATCATGTGAACAAGCCTTCTCAATTGGCTTTGAATACTACACTTCTCATCTTTTCCATTAGTTTTGGTCCATATGTTAATTGCAGTATGTTGTCTCCACCCTTTTTGTTTTGCATGCTGTTTAATGATGTGGAGTTGCTTTATTAAGTCTCATTTGTCTCAAGCCTTTCTCATAGTAAAATTTAACTGTTGTCCATTTGATCCATTCTATCATGTGTGTTTGCCTACTGAGAATAAATTTGGCTTTCAAGTTTCAATTGCACATTGTTGGGTTAAGCTTGAGAAATTAGATGTGATTTTTCATTTTGATATCCCTTCAATTGTTCTTGTGTTTGTTGTCGAGCTCTTTTTTATTTTTAATTGCCCTCCCTCTCCCCCCCCCCCCTCCCCCCCCCCCCCCTCCCCCCCTCCCCCCCTCCTCTTTTTTTTTTTTTTTCTCTCTTCTCTTCTTCCCCT
>JAJIYU010016707.1:0-12067 GCA_030144865.1 Tinospora cordifolia | reverse complement strand
CTAGTTTTGAACTGAGAATTTAACTGAAAATTCTCAAATAATTTTGAATGAGCTTTAGAGTAAATTTTTGATGCACCATTTATGTTTAATGATGTAGAGGGACGACGTTGATTGCTATTGAGGTGATTTGCCATCCAGCAGTACTTTTTCGGATTCAGGTGGGGTTGATTATCTCTTCCTCACTCTTTAGTATTATGCGGATGTAGTATACAAAATATGATCTATGTTTAAATTCTTGTACTTAGTATTATGCTAGGAATGTATGCCTTGGGTGGATTGATTAACATGATATCCTAATGTCTGGTTACTTGCTTTCTAATACTAGGATATTATGATCAGCTTGGGGTTTATTTGCTTTACTTGCTTAGGTTAGCATTTTGAATAAGCATGTTGGTATGCTGTGTGGAATGAAACTATGATTGTGAAACTAAAGAACATTAAAGGTTTATTAAGAACTCCATGTACCGGGGCGATGGACGGGCACTAGTGGCACAACGCGTTGAGGTTCTCCGAATGTCCCAGGACGTCATCGTGGGTATCCCCAACTAGGCCAAACTGCGAGTGGCCGTATGAGACCCTCGAATTTGGAAAGTCAAGAGAATTTTTTTTTCTTGGTTTCAGTATCTTCTTGGGTCGTGGTCTCAGAGGTAGACTTCTGTGTTATAAAGATGTCGTGCCTGACTGTGTTCAGGACCACAATTAGGATACTGAGGGTGGTTCACTCTTTCGGTTAATTCCTAATATCAAATGGTAAATTCCTGATATTAGAGCGCAACAAATAAACTGACTAAGTGTTTGAAACGCCCCTAATGATTTGAAACTGTTTGCATGTTTCGTATGCTTGTCTGTATAATGCTATTGATGTGTAGGGGAGATCCACTGGGCTTTCGAGCTCATCCCATTTTTATCTTATAGGTACTCATTAGCCCAGCGCTCAGTGAGGTTGCGGGCCGGAGACTGGAGGTTGTATAGAGAGAGAGTGATATTTTTGTTTAAACTGTCTCTCTGTTTTTGTATAGTTTTTACGATGTATATTTTGAAACTGGACTGGAGGGTCATGTAACATATTTTTGTATATGTATTCACAGGACTGTTTACCATCTTGAACACTGTTTTGTTTTAATTCATAAACTGATGATTTTTAGTTATGGTATGTTATACAGTGTTCAATGATTTAGAAAGATTTGATCCGATTAGTGCTTCCGCTACTATTATCTTGATTTCCAGTATAATATGATTTTGAACATTTGGTGAATTTGATTTGAAATCAACTGCTTAGTGAAGCATGAATAAAATGACTATTTGAAATTAAGAAATGATTCAAACCTCGCATATAGAGGTTTGTGTACGGATTGATGATGACAGTCGCGCGCCCGGTGCCTCGGCGGACCGCGCGCCAAGCTTGGAGCCTCGCGACGCTGGACGACAGGGCCTCAAATTGACAGACATGACGTCCGGTCCGGGGGTCGGGGTGTGACACAACATTTCCTTGGTTCCATGTCAACTATGTCCAAGGGAGAGTTGTCTCATTTTCACCCTCTGATCTTAATTAATTCTTTGGATTCCATGAGGTTGACTGTGATCCCTTCAACCCTTTGCTTTAGATATTGACATGGATGATGTAGCCAAGTATTTTCTCTTGTTTCATTTGTCCACCTTTGTCTAGATGCCAACCACCCATGGTTCCATAGTCTTTCATAACCAAACAATCCTTACCTATGCCATCAGCATTGGTCATCCAATTGACATGGGCCAGATCATGTTCGATTCCATCATCAAGAACACTAAATCTTCGTCAAGCTACAACAAGTTGCTACTACCCGACACCATCACAGCGTATCTGACCATGAAATACAAGGTTCAGATTCCTCCCACCGAACGGACACCAATTTAGGGGGAGATTTGAATTTTACAAAAAACTTTCGAAGGTTCTCATACACTTGACATTGAGGGGGAGTGGTCGATTAGTAAGCACACATCCACCTCCGCTGATGCACCTGCTACCATGACTAATCGTCAAAGTTACATTGGCTATCTGAAGGCTCGTTTAGCGTTTCTCTCGGCTGAACAACATCACATTCACTCCATCCTCTATCAACTCGAAGAAGAAGAGTAGCTTTGCATTGCTTGGGCAAAAAGGGGGAGAGTAGTTGTAGGTTGTAGGTAGCCAATAATTCAATAGGAGTGTAATGTTTTGGTTGTTGTCTGTTTACTTTTCTGTCTCAGTTTGCTATTGCATTTGATGTTTCAACAGTCTGATGTTAGTACTAGTTTCTGAGTGTGACTTTCATGAATTCCCTTTAATTAATTTTATATGTTGTTGATCTTAATTATTGGCTGCACTTTCTAATAGTTGAATATATGTTTTGCACCAAACAATGTCAAAGGGGGAGATTGTTAGGATCTAGGACTTATTGGCAATGTTTGATGCAACTCTAGATTTTTGCATCGTATAAAGAATTTAGAACATTTTGCCTTGTAGGTTTTGGAATAATGTTGTATAAGAATATCTGGTATATTTTGTGTTTTGGAAATGAAACAATTGCATGGAATTGTTTTGGAAAGTGAATAACGGTTTACATATCCTTATGGAATCATCTAATGCATTTAAATATAGAATTCTTTCAAAACGTTTTTTTAAGCAAAGTAATTTCAGGAAAGTTTTCTCTTAATGGCATTCTACCTTCATTATTGTTTTTCTAAATAGTATCTAATTGATTCTCTTATCATCATTTCTAGGATTTTTTCAATATGGTTTCTTTTCCAAATATGGAACTTGTTTTTCAAACCAGAAACTATTTTCATAATCTAAGGTGTAACGTTTTCATTTAGAAAGAATGCAAAATCTTCATTATTCAAACAGGTCGACATTAATCCTTCAAAATTGTTACAATCTACTTAGAATAGAAGTATGCTACCAAAGATCGTTGTTGTTTTGGGAATGATTTCTGGAAATCTATCAAGACTGCGCAGATAGTAGATGAGACAGTGAATCAAATAGTCTATCCAGAAAGATTGCCCATAATCAATTTCACCAAAGGAATGTTCTGCTCTGAAATCTATTTATTTTGAACTGTCTAAAGCTCTCATCACCACTCGAAAATACTTTAAAAGACTATCATTGAGTTGTTAATCATTGTTTCATTGAGAGCATTATTGTTTTAATTTTTTTGTTTGTTGAGTGATCAAAGGAGTTGTGGTTTTATTTGATTAGAGCTCAGCACTTACAGTTGAGACTATTGGCTGTGGTTGAAGGAAAGTGTCTGAGTCTAACTGTAGTCTTCTTTATTTAAGATTAATATTGAGTCCTGTGTTTGAAGTGTATTCCTGTGGGTCAGATTGCCCACTATGAACTAGTGTAACTTGCAGACTTTAGTGGATTCTTAGACTGGGCGAGGCCTCACAGACGTAGGCTGCTTTGCGGAACTGCGTAATCACCCCCGAGTGTGTTTCTGTATGCTGTTTCAATTTCTTTTATCTTGTTGCTTATCTGAACCCTATCGGATCAAGTGACTCTATCAATTTCAAAGAGATTTACCCAAAAGAGCAGCTTGCTTTAATGTCTTTCAAACTTTATAATTTCCTATATAAATTTTGAATATAATTTTTATTACAAATTATTTGACTCAAATGCTATAACTGCACTGAAATTATTAAAAATCTCACTCACATATATAATAACATGTATACTTAATTTATAATAGTAAAAGGATATGGCTAATGAAATGAAGTAAGAGTACAAAACTTCTTAAAAAACTTTGCACTAATATTATTTTAAAAACTACTTGACTTAACAATTAAAACTTTTTAATAAGGATCTAACTATGTATATTAATCTTAAGTTGATAGATTATTAAAAACTTGATTATTTTCAGATTGATTGAAGTTGTGCTGAAGCAAAATGAGATTCTACAAAAAAACTTTTTTGAAAGAAGCAAGACATTGCAATATGTTGCTTTCTAAGCTACAGTTTGATGATCTTTATTTCATGTGTCACTTATTAGATCTTTTATTAAAGAAACATCTTTGGTCTTGTTGGTAAAAAATCAGATTGTATTCCTTGATCAATGGCTTGGAGAATTGTTGGTAGGAAATTTGTGTCGATAGTTTGTAGGCCAAATTAATAACTACGCTCTGTGGAAAAATCACCTAGAGAATCAATTCTTGCCTATCAAAACATCACAAATCTTTCCTGAAAGATTATATTCTAATAATCAGAACCAAGTGGGATTGTGGGACACATTTATACATTCTTTTTTGTGTGCATTACAACTTCATCATGCATCATGATGTTGTTCTCAAAAGTCATAAGAAAAACAAAAGATAACGGTCCAAACAACCCTGAAATAAAAACAAAAACATAAACTTCTTTACAAGAGATCAAATTCAAAACTACCACATGAAGCATTATGATCTTCACTGATCATATCCTACACTTGAGCTACAACTAAATCAATAAAGCTGATCTCTTCTGTCATACCACCATCTCCACCTGAAAGAACCCAAAAAAAAAAAAAAAAAAAAAAAAAAAAAAAAAGACCAAACCAGAAGCCTCTTTCAGCAATGAAAAGAGAAACAAGGTGAATCTAGCTGTAAAACTCTAAAACAATACATAAAGATGTTTTTAACTGAAAGAAAAACTTTACCAGTAGTAATCCCATCGAGGTCGGACTTTGTGCATCCGGTTCTCGCCATAAGGGTAATCAGATTCTGATCTCTTAGTGTTCTGGAATGCACAACACCCAATTGCATACAAAGAGATCAGGAAGACAAGAACCACAACATTAAGAACAGAAAGCTTGTGCCAGTCCCTCCTAACTTCCTCGAGCACCCCCGCCTTGCACGAGTTGCACTCGTAGCACAAGAACGGCGAGGCGTTGTTCCACTTATAACAATCTGGGTCCTGTGCTAGCATCATTCCTGGTGCATAATTGCATGAAGTAGGAGGCTTGCAGCAACCAGACTGATCAAACAAAAACACAAATTTTTAAGGATTAACCGAGTTTAATTTTCATGTACATAGAATTAATGATAGTTACCTGTATAGGAGACATGTCTTTCTCAAGGTAATCAATGGGAGTCCAAGTACCGAGCTTGGAGCAAGTTTTGGAACTAAATATGCAACTCCTAATGCTTCTCCAGTATTGAGGATTCTCAACTCTATTCCTAAGCCATGTAGAATAGTCTTCAAGTCGGTATTCCTTATAAACTCGGCCAGAGACTTCCACGCCGCCACCTTTGCTTGTGACTACGAAGCCAAAGACTGTAAAGGAGAGGAGGGCTCCTATAAGGAGCAACATCACTAGCAAGTAGACCCAAAGAGCCCAAGCTACATTAAAGCAAGCACCAATGAAACCAGCAAGAGAGATTATCAGAACTATGAAACCTATAACCAGGAGAGGCGTTTGTAAGAAGCTTTCACAAGTGGTGTTGTTTCTTGCAAGCCAAAGACCACCTCCTATTATGGGTATGGATCCTAGAAGTGTAAACAGGTTCAAGAAACCTATCACTGTGTTGCTAAACCTATACATGTTAGTTGATCTTCTTCTTCGTCTTCTTCTTCTTCTTCTTCTTCGTCTGAACTTGTTTAGCTAGGAAGGTGCAGAGGTGTCTTTGTAGCGAAAAGAAATGTATATATATTCAACAAATGTATTGCTTTCTTCGGTTCCTTTCTTTTTAAGTAGTGTTGCCTATCACCTTTAGCTTTTTGGTGGGCATGAGTGGGTTTTCTTTTTCCCTTTTTTTTTTAATAAAACTATTTAATATGTTCCTAGAACACTACTCCACTCTTTTTCTTTTACTTTTCTTTTGCTTCTTGAAAGCCCCAAAAAATTTAAAAAAAAAAATGTCTCTGACCTTTGGTGCTGCATGCTTTCGTTGTATTAATTGGACATTAGAAGCCTTCCTTTTATGTTAAAGAAAAAAAAAAGATTTGTTAGATTATTTTTCTAGTGACCTCCTTTAGTAAGTTGAAGATTTAAATAAAATTGCTTAAAATCAAAAAGAAAATAAGTACTTACTATGAATAAAAATGATTTCCATTAATCGGTGGTAACTCAATTAGTTGAGTTGAGGTCCAAATCTCCGATTTATTGGAGGATTAATCACGCCTGGCAGAGAAAAAAAAAGAATAAAAGAATAAAGGACACTTCTCAAATGTCCAAAAATCAATAACCAATAATAATATGAATAATAGTAATAATTCTTTATATAAGAATCCCATAATGAATGTACTACCTGTACAATAATTAAAATAACTGTTATAAAAGAGAAAAAAAGAGGAAGGAACATAAAAATGAGATGTGGTAAATTAGTAAATATTGCTAATTGGAACATCAACGGCCAACTAAACGGAAACCCAAAAAAAAAACAAAAGAGAGAGAGAGAGAGAGAGAGAGAGAGAGAGAGAGAAGAAGAAAGCAAAAAAAAAAAAAAAAAAAAAAAAAGAAGAAGAAGAAGAAGAAGAAGAAAGGGAGAAGGAAGGAAGGAAGAAAGGAAGGAAAGGTCTTTATAGAATGAATTAATATTGATCTCTTGCAATTGTCTTTGTTTTGTATATTCGCCTCGAATCTATTAACTAAGTATCTATTGATTGGTAAGAAAATTAAAATTTTCTTCAAAAAATTTTGATATTCTCAAGAAAATATTATTTTTTAATGTTTGGTTAATAAAAATGATGAGCAAAAAAAAATTTTTGACTCGTATTTTCTCACAACAATTTGCTAGATAATGAGAAAATTTAATGAAAAAGTTTTTTATACTAATTTAAAAAATAACTACTTATAACTAATTTTTATCAAATTTTTAGTTATCTAATCAAACAATCATTAGAGGACTTTCTTTCATTGCCCAACATATTCTAAATACTTTTTTAAAGAAAATTGTACATAGATGACAAGAATCAGTCCTTAAATTTATATTTTACATTTGCTATTATGAATGCAGATTTTTAAATTAATCTATGCATCATTTACATTCTAAAGATACTAAATTGGTTTTGGCAGAAGTAGCACTGCCCAATAGTAATTAGGGTATCTCCAATACAAAAATTAAATAAACCATTCACATCATTAATTCTATCATGCATATCATCAACTCATTAAATTCTCACCTACAATGTTATAAGTTTATTAGATTGTACTGTATAGGTTCTACAATCACATTAATTCATTAAATATACTAATTATAATATTTTATTTATAAATTATATATTTTTATAAATACCTATTATTCACATTATTTGATTTATTTTTTATTTTAAAACATTATTTTATTTTAATTTTACTTTAAAATATTTTTTATTTTTATTTTATAAATTAAAAATATACATATAAGTTTGTAGCACATTAAATGCGTTACAGACTTTAAAACAAAAAAAGATGGCTGTTAAGCGCTCAATTTGTCACATAAACACCCCACAACGGGGCGTCTAGTTGCAACGGTGCTCAATGAGCGCCAGATTGGTGCCTATTGAGCGTTGTTGCCATTACCCTTAGGTTATGTTTGCTCTCAACATCAAAAACAATTTTTGAAAACTCATATTTTCCAAAAAGGACTATTTTTAAAATTTTTGTCAAGGAAACCGCTTCAAAAATTTTGTTTGACAAAAACATATATCTTTTTTTGTATTTTTTTATTTTTAAATATAAAAACTAAAAAGATTCAACCACATGAAACAATTAATTTAAAAACCTTAAAATTATTTGGCTACGAACTTAGTGATTAATTCTTTATGAATTTGGAAAGGATACAGGTAATAGAGACTTAAACCCAAAACCTTACAGTTCTTCGATCCATCCATTTAGCCAACCCCTACTTTAACATTGAAAAAATAAATAATATTAAGTTCATATTATTTAAAAATATATATATAGATGGTAAAGTATAAAGCAAGCTATTCTGAATTATCTAAATTAATTACGGACAATTTGCAGAGGCTTTCGATTTTCATTAAACGATCGTGACGATATCATATTCGATAGATTAAGTTTGGTTGCAGCAGGTAATATATCTTTTACGCAGTGTATTGTTGCAGAAATTAAACGGTTTTGCTCCGACTATTTACAGCTTCATTTACTCCGTCAGTGTACTTTAAAATTATCTTAGTAATAAGTTGGCTAAAAGAGCTATTACACTAAGACATAATGTTTTGAGGCATGCTATTAAAATTATAATTTAAATGGTACTAAATGTTATAATATAAATTTATAACTATTAAATAAATGAAAGTATATGTCAAAGTGTCCAGTATATTTTTTATCAATTATAAATATACACTGCATCGCATGCTGTAGTGATCATTTCAACTTTTTTTTGGGTGGGGGAAACAATTAATTAAGTACAATTGTTAAAAAAAAAAAAAAAATTGTAATTGTAATTGTAAAGAATGTGGGCGTGTGGGGCTCTAAACTTGGAGTTCAGAGGTGATATTTGGTTCTATTAATCCAAGCGTTTTCTTTCTTTGTTTGGTCCAAAAAAAAAAAAGAATACTTTACATTGTTACTAAAATATAATTATAATACGTTTTGGATAAGGTAGCATAGAATATGTACAAGAAGTCCTTAATGCAAAAGGAAAGTAAGGAATATGGTAAATGGCATTCTTGTAAATACAAGCCCGCAATAGGTGGGCGGGATTACTAGCCAAAACTATATAATAATAATATAAACGTCTTTTGGATGGGAAAGGCCAATAAAATGATCAGAAAGTGGGAATGGAATATTAATAAATATAGGATGCTTCTTCTTCCTTATCTTTTGTTTCAAAGCTCATCTTGCTTACTTTATTTATTTGGGATCTTTATTTACTGATAGCTTGTAAAATGATAATTTTTTTCTCTGCCCTTTTGGTAAGAAGATAAAGATTATAGCTTTAAATACGGTATTAAATATTGGTAGTGATTTCTGAAGTGTGCATCTGTATTTATATCCTAAAGAGGAAAGGACATTAATTATAAACTTTAAATGATGTACAATTGCTAATAATTGTGGGATAAATCGACACCCTTTCTTTAAAAAAGTTAAAAACCAAAAAATCCCCAAGAATCTGATCAATGTAGACTTTTCAATATTATGGCCTCAGCCTCAACTTGTCAATATCTGAATGTTGATTAATTTTAACGATTTATAGCTAAACTTTTTCACTCCAAGTAAAAAAAAATTCAAATATTTCTCCTTCTAAGGAAGTAATGGCTTTTCCTCCTTTATTAAAAGTGTAAACATAATTATGATAATTGGTTCACGTTATCCTTATTAAAGTCTGTTTATCCCTCCTAGTTTTGTATACCTTCATGTGCTTTTAATAAGAAATTAATCTCATCTTCCTTTTGTCTACTGTCTTTATGATTATGTATTAACAGTCAAAAACAAAATAAAAATAACTTTCTAATCTTCATATTAATTTCTTTATTCAATGTGTTAATTAATATATTTGAGATTTTGTTTTAATTTCCCCAACAAATTTCGCCACCACTTGGCAGCCTCACCCTCCATCATATGTGCTAAGAATAAAACCTGATCTGTGTCTGATAATCGCAGGGTCTTAGCGTTCTTCTCCATATTCAGCAGTCAATACTCTGCTGCCCCCATGTTGATACCGCCAGTGAACGTCGCAAGGCGTAAGTCTATAAATTTCTTGAGGAGCTGAGTGTGGGCTCTCTCATCTCCCTGCCTATCCTGGATAGGGGCAACTGGTGCCATTGTTGCCTGAACTGATGGTTCTGGAGCTGGTAGAGTAAGCGATGGCGACACTATAGTGGGAGTGACCGTCGCCACAAGTGCAGCAGGGACAGAAGGTCCTGTCGACGTGGATGGCTCATCCCTCAGCCTCTCAGCCTCCAACCTATCAAGTTTCTCCCTCAGTAAAACTGTCTGAGCCTTCATAGCCTCGTTAGAGGCCCTAATCACAGCCTCAAGCCTCTGTACAGGGTCTACCTCAGGCTGAACTAGAGGTAGTGGTGGTGGAGGTGTCGGCTCCCTAGGCCCGGTCGATGGTCTGCCTCTCTTAGCTCCACCCCGCTTTAGCGGCATCTTTTATCTGCATTTGAATTGAATTGTTGGTTATTCATCTATTCGAAATAGACCTGACTCTAAACACTTAGTAATATCGTACTTTATGTTCAAAATACGTTTTATGGTTGGTAGTTTCCCCTTTTTCCCTTAAGTTTGGGGTTTTGTTTACTTTCACATTCACTCTGATGTCGCCTAGGCCCTTCACTTATCAGCGTTCTCTAGTTTTCGAAACCTTGGGCTCTGATACCAAGTCTGTCGAGACCCCTTCCCTAGGCCGAAGGATGGCCCGACCGGCATAATGACTCAACGAACTCACTCATTGAGTCGAGTTCGCCCAATCATTGTTAAGCCCTTACATTCCAATTTCTACGACAAATGACATCAGAGTAACTTAAACTTTCATACTATAAGGTGCGAAAGTAACAAAATATTACATATTACCAGGTCCTAAAAATACAGTTTGACCATTAAACAATTACAGACATACAAAATGTGACCGACCTCAGATAGAAACAAAAAGAAACGGAGGACCACTTTGGGACTAGGCTATCACCACGCCTTTCCTTCTATCAGCTGCTGAGGAACCTGAAATATTAGTAGAGTAGTGAGCCTAAAAGTCAACGTGGCTCAGTGAGTAGTAAAATTAGTATATTACCTAACCAGCATCCAAAAACAATGCATGTATGCATAAATAGCAATAGTAAAACAATTTCTCAAGAATCATGGTAAGTTATAAAAACAGTTATAAACAGTGCAACAATTTGAAAAAAAAACAGTTTAAACACATGTAGCTCAAAACTATATCAAAACTAAGGTTCAAATCATCAAATACAACCCTATGGTCATCGCTCGAGTGGGTCATGAGTCAGGCGTACCGACCACTCAAGCGGGTCAAGGGTTAGGCGCATTCATCGAACACCCTAACCCTACGCTCGGTCCTCAAGGGCCGTGTTCGAGCAGGTCTGAGGCTAGGTGCACTGATCATATGCTCTAACCCCAACGCTCGGACCTCGAGCCTAAACCAATCACATCGTATACCCTGACCCTGCACTCGGACCTCGAGCCTATGGTCTCCCTATCAGTGCATAACTACATATATTTCAAATCAATCCTTGTAGCTCAACACGAGAAACCATTCAATCGATAACAATTTCAATCATTTTCTATGCAAGGAATACAGTTAAGGTAACAACTAAATTAAACTAGTCACTTTGGGTCCCGTGCACCGATGTCCCCTCGACACTCGACCCAGTCTTCCCGATCTATGCTCAAATCTGCGTTACGTTAGACCAATTTCAGTTCCTCATGAAACATTGCTTAATTTGGTTCTACTATGCCTAATCGATCTCAGTCAATTTGAATTCGAATCGGTCAAACTTGGTCAACTAGGTCAAACTCAGTCAACCTAGTCAAAATTGGTCAACATTGGTCAATTTGGTCAAAATCAAGTCAATTGGGTCAAAATTTCCAATTTTCAACACTTAGTCAATTCTAAGCTTTTTAGTTTTAATTTGCGCAGCAAATTTGTCAATTTTCTTGCGGTCAATCCTACCATTGGATTTATGCAAAACTTTTCAAATTTGATTTGGACCTTTCAAATATTTACCAAAATTTTATGTTTCTATTTTTAGACTTCATTTGACACGTTTTCCAACTGAAATAACAAGAACCTCCAATTCTGGATTTTCCTTTCTATCTATAGAGTGCAGTTTCTAAATTTTCTGTGATCAATCCGACCGTTGGATTTGCATAAAAAATTTCATATTTGATCTATATCATTCAAATGTTCTCCAAAATTTTGGTTTCAATTTTTCTGAACTCATTTACTATGGTTTTTTATTGGAATCATAGAGATGTTCAAATCTGGTTCTATTTGTTCTAACTGCGCAGCAAGACTCACAATTTTTCTACTATCAATTCGTATATCGGATTTGTGCGATATTTTCCTGTCGGGACCCCTTCCCTAAGATGAAGGGCGAACCGACCGGCACAGTGTCCCAACAAACCCGCTCGCAAGCCGAGCTTGCCAAGACACTGTTAAGCCTCAATCTTACTAC
>JAJIYU010016706.1:0-12008 GCA_030144865.1 Tinospora cordifolia | reverse complement strand
GGTACACATAGAACCAAGAGGACAAGGGTAAAAACCCCGCTACAACAAAATATGAAGAAACGAAAACAACGACTGGATAATTTATTAGGTTAGAAGGGACCTTCAACAATCCTTATACCGGTGTGTGATGCCCACCTTGCCTCATGGGTGAAATGCTATTTTCAAGAGTTTTCAAACTCATAGCATCCATGAAGGATGTTGATTCATACAAACAACACTTGCTTTATAAGCAAAAAAGACAAAAGATAAAATGTTTTTCCAACGTCAAAAGCAATTATACCCAAAGTCATACCCATTGTTGAGGGCTATTTCTTTTTTTTTTTTTTCTCTCTCTCTTATAATGTGATAATCATCTCTTATAATGTGATAATCATGATATGAAAATTAGCTGAAATTTGTCAAAATTAGCCGAATTAATTAGGTAATTTGAACAATCTAAGCAAAATTCGCTTGTAAATATAAAATTACAAAATTTTAATAAAATATTCGAAAAATCGACGAAGTTCACTTAAAATTAAAGTTTTAAAAATTTTTGTAAAAAAAATTGTATAAAAATCGTAAAAAAATTTTTAATGAAAGAATTTATGTGGTACATAAAAATTCTTCAGTATAATTATAGAGATTGTATTAAAAAAATTATTTTTTATAAATTAAAAAAATTTAAGGCAAAATATGTATAACTAACGAGTAGTTATCCAAGAGAAAGAAGAACAGACTGTAACTTAAAAGAAGAGACGATAGAGAGAAGAGTGATAAAAAAAAATAAGCTAAAAATCTAAAATGAGACGTTGAGAAAAGAAAGAGAAAAAAAAACCAAAGATTATGTTTGTAAGACCATAGGGTTTGATGATAAATTTTCTTCATTTCTTTCTTTTTTCAATCAATTTTAAATTAACATGTGCATGTGCATAAAACATTGTTAATATTAAAATATATGTTTGAAACCATTATGTAGATACTTTGATATATAAAATATATTTATTATGTTTATTTTTAATATTTTAATAAAAATTATCTATATTTTAACATTTACATAGCATGTTTTTGAAATTTTCTAACTTAATAAATTTTTACAAAAATTTTTTCGAATTTCTCGAACTCTTCGAATTAATTTTAATTTTTAAAGGTCAAAGTTTGAGACGAAGTCGAATTTTCGTTCCTTGGTGGTAATATAGTTTATGCTACATCAACTTGGCGGCAACCATTGATTTGAATACATATCTTAAACCATTTTAGCATTCATTAACAAAAAATTGATTCCACATGGCCTAACAGTTAATGTATAGTAGAGTGTCTTAGAGTATGTTTACTCATTAATTTCTCCAGTAAACAACTGAAGGTTGAAAGAAACTTCTCACATTTTAACTCTGTACAGTCTAGTATATTTATAAACATTCAAAATTTACCACAAGAAGGAAACAAGCTATTAATACAGAAGAGAAGGAATATGAGTAATATACACTAAAAAAGAACTATCATCACATCAACTTGTAAAACTCTAATAACCTTTAAAGCTACCAAAACCATTAATTCCCTTCAGATAAAATGACTTATTATCCTACATGGTAAACATCACAGCCATCATTACATTTCCATGAACCCTCCAAAGCCCCAGCAATGAACTTGGTGGGATTGTTTTGCTAAATGAGGAATGAGACATGTGGAAGAAAAATAAAAATAATGAGACAAGATGGCAAAGCATGAAATAAACACATTTGTGGCCGTAAGATGTGAACTTCATATTATATATATATATATATATATATATATAAGAGTGAAAAGTGTGTGTGCCGATTCATCATCACATGGAAGGTAAGGTATGGTGACAATGAAAATTTGATATTGAAATTGAATTAAATCAAAAGGGTCCTTGTAGGACATGGCAGAGTGGTCCAAATTTATAAAATTTGTGTGACAGTTGAACTTCCCTTTTCATTTGGTCCTTTTCAGACAGGCCCATGTGAGCACACATCATTTTCCTACTCATAGTACTGCAGTGAAGAACCAATACCTCTCTCTCTCATGAGGTGGAAAACTAAGTTGGTGATAGGTAGATACACTAGGGCAGTGAAAAGGATGGCCTTACATTCTTTACGATGTACGCGCTCACAATTGTTTTCTTGGTATACTACCACCCTAGAGGAACACATTTATCAAACAAACTTTGTTGACATTGGCCCTCAAATTTATTACAAATCATCTCGAATCATGCATTTACGCGCCATCTAAGGTGAACCAACAACTCCAAAAGGCAATGTCAAGAAAGTGGTCAAGAATCGGTCTATCATATACATTATACCATCTCGAGATGCATGTATTAGGTAACCAAAACTTACAATAAAATAGGAAACTAACAAGGGTGCATGGTTCAACCCTTGATCTTAGACAAAATTGACTAGCACACACACAATGAACACGATCTTAAGCCATTACAGATCCTATATGTTAGATTTTCTCAAATCGTGCAATTTATGCATGACATCAAAGCATTTAATGTGCTAAAAATGTTTATGAAGAACCATGTTCATGAGCATCTAGTTCTATCAAGTCTTAATTAGCTTTTTGTAAGAGAAATTGGAACCTACAAGGTTTTAACTAGAAAGAAAAAAAAAATCTTGGGAGGCACATCTTCACAAAAATGATTTTGCAAAATATTGTCTTATAAAACTAAAGAACTATAATGTGCTCACTTTCTTTAATAAAAATTTCAACAAGTCATCCTCAGATCAAAACTTATAACTTTAGAGTCAATAGCCCAAAATACTTGGCCTTACTTGGCCTAAGGTCAGTAAGAATGACAGAAAAAGACTGTCCAAGTTGGGGATAAACAGATACAGTAGACCACAACAGACAATGTAAGAATGTACTTTTATATTATTCTTTCCAAGGCATGTCAGCCATTTGGGATTTTGGGTGATGACATTTTTTTTTTCTTTTTCCTATAGAATAAGAAAATTGATCATTTATTAACATATGTTCCAGTAAAGTTGGCCTTCAACTGCTACAGCTTTCTTCATGCGAGAGAGTATATATATATCATTCTCTTAATAGATTTGGGTTTAGATGCACGACAGCAAGGTCGTAAGATATTACTATGAAAATCTTCATGATCACCTGATGAGATAATGACATTCCAAAAATATCCAAAATATCAAACAAACAAAAAGTCGGAAGAATAACACAAAGGACCATGGCACATGCATTAAAAAAACAGCTCTCCTTACCAAGATGATTCCGTTCCATCCCGCAGTTGCCTGGACACATGCTAAATTTCAAACAGCATGTGGCAGGTTGAAATGGAGTCCGAGAAGATTAAGTATATAACTGAAAGTTGAGTAGGGTTTCAAAATGGTACCAAAGCTAATCTAGAAACAAATGGCCCAACACATAAGTCAAATCATTCAAAGGATGCAATTTTTAGTCCCTTATCCAATGCCTTCAATATAGTTTGGAAATTTTCTATTTTTTTTTTTTTCTTGTTCTACTATTTAGTTAGTCAAAGGAAGCTAAAACCCCATTTTAAAAAAGCACAATGGCAAGAGGCATGTGGGATCCAAAGAAACCAAAAGGGCCTGGAACAATAGTTAAGTGAACTATGAGCAGCCAAGAGCATGAAGAAGGATGGATCAACTCTACCCAAGCGTCTTGGGGAAGACTTGAACCTATAACTCCTAAGGTGACAATGATTGATGCCAGCACCTTCCTAAGGTGCTGGACGCTGACCCTGAGTGGTTAGTAGAGCCAGAATTGATACTTGGTGTTTGCTACTTGACAGGCACTACTGAAGTCCTAGTCCACTGGAAGGACCTTCCTTCTTTTGAGGCCACTTGGGACATGCCACATTGATCCAAAAGCCATTTCCTGATCAAGCAACCTACTCACTAAGAAGTAAGAAGAGCAGGGCACATGGTAGTATGGATGGTGATCAACTAAGGTGCATAGATGATGCCACTTTAGTTAAGGTACAGTTGGTACTTTGTTAGAGCTTGTTAGTGTGTATCAGGTGGATATTGCACTTAAAAGAGTGGAATGGAATGTAATATTCAGATGGCTCCTCAAATGGTTACTTTAGTTGCTGTTGTAAGAGTTTCCTACTTGATTGATCAACAAGAAGTTGCACTTTCCTTTTCCTTAGTAGCTCGGTTTTTCCATTTTGTTCTTTTACAACCCATATGTTTGAAAAGTACCACTTGAAACTCGTCCTCCAGCACCTAAGTACTTCATGTTTCAATGCTTCAACAAGTCTTATTTGTGAAGATCAAGTGATGCATTGGCTTATGCCATACAATATACACAATTAATTTTCCAATTATAAGCATCAGCAATATCTCTGTTTTCTTCCAACAGAGCAATAGCGTAACAATGGAAACTGAAAACTGAGTTTTTACTGAAAATAACTCTACCTGGAATTGAGCAATGAGACAAATTTTACATGATGTAAACTCGCCAGAGTTAAAAGCACACATTTGGTTCAATTCCTAGATGACTCAAGGCTACCTTTGAGTTATTAAATGCATGATAGTGGTATGCATAAGAGTTAACTTGCTATTGACTCATCTGATATTTGATAAAAGGAAGAAGATTTATAGATCAAGAACTAAATACTACATATTATAAGACTTGAAGGGGACTATGCCTAACTACTTTAAAGATTCACAGTAGAGCAAGGTGATGATTTGGATACAGCATTTTCCATACTCAATGCTTAACAATCTCTTTAGTGTGATGACTCAGATACAATGTTGTCTGTAATCCACACTTAATCACCTTTAAGCTTGTAGTAATAAACTAAAAGTCCTCAGTACTACTAAAGGTGAGATAAACAATACAATGCAAATGATTAAGTATCTAGTTTTGACATTGTGCTATTACTTAAGTCTACATATATCCAACATCAGGTGTTGAAAAAAAAAAATGGTTTCATAAAACAACCCCATGTAAGTGGGAACAGGCATCACAGATTCAAGTTATTCCTTAAACTTCGATTCCTTAAAACTTGAGATTAATTCGAGAAAACTTCGATTTGAAAAGGAGAATATTTGTAAGAACTGGTATTATAGAGAAGTATAAAGAATTATATATAAATGTTTCAAAAATCTGTATTACTCTAATAGATGCTGAACTAAAAACGTAAGTATAAGGTATGTGCTTAATCCAATTGATGTATAGAATGCAATAGCTTAAATTTAACCTTCAAATCATGATTTCGAAGTTCAATATTACTTGAGACAATGTGTATGACTAAGAAGCTATTTTATCACTTTGATGCTTACATAAATAAGACGTCGGACATGGATTAATTACACAGTTTATAACTTAATATTCATTTTTAGTAAATTTTATTTTGTTTCTTTTTTTTAAAATAATTCTTCAGTTTCCATTTGTTGCGCAGCAGATTGTACGTCAATCTCATACATTTCTACTCTTTAGGAAAATCTTCTAACAATAGTTGAAATTAGCATTCACGCTTTCTATTTTGAGTCTTTCACAAATCATGCCAACATTTTACCCAACTTTGATGAGAGCATTCAATATTTCAATACACGTAGCCTAAATTTTGACAATTGAAAAATAACTAAATTTTGGACTGGTTACATCGAGTTATGCTCATCCAGATTCGAACAGAAGACAGTATGTATAAGCAATGATTAAAAAGTTCAAAACTGATAAAAATAACTAAGACCACTTATAGATGATAAATAGCCACCAAACACCAATTGCCATCTTTATTGGTAATTTTAAAACTAGAACTTAGGATCAACAAAACAAAACTGCAGGTCCGCCACCATGAGAGTCTACATATTCAGTACCTAAATGAATGAATAACTTATCCAATCTAATCTAATACTTCATATAAACCATAAGGACTCCTCCATTCGAACTTCTTATCTGATGCTGCTTCCTGGACACAATGCTTTCTATTCCTAGTGAATACGTTTTTTTATTCTTATTTTCATTCTTTAAAACTAGGGGTTCAACTTTTTGTCCTGTGCTAATCAATTCACATAACAGAGGGGAAAAAACAAATCAAAGTTGCAAAACTATTCTAAGGTCTAACAAATTTTACTTTTTAACATCTAAAAAATAGACTCTTTTTAAAAAAAAAAATATTCTAAAAAATAGGCACAAAAATTTTGTCTCACAATGTAATCTACTTAAATTTATTTAAATTTTATAGGATGAGAGCAAAAGTGTTTGATGCAAAAAATTTGTAATTGAGGTCTACTTATATAATAAGACCATTTCAATATCTTATCCTTAAAACTTATATTTTTTGCTTTATTACTTTAATTATTTTCTTAGTAATTATGTGCATAGTTCAATGAAAGAGCGTACAAAACATGCTTGACCCTTTTAAATAAAAAGGTCAAAATTTTAAGATTTATTGAATAATACTTATGCATGGCATGAGGCTGTTCACTTGTTAGGATAACATATAACTAGAAAAGTATATTACCCCTAAACACCAATCATCTCAACTGAACAAATCCCCCCAACAACAAGATCAGCTAAAAAAATTTGCTTCTTATACTCCACTATATCAAAGCTACGTCAGCAGTTTGCATGTAGGGACAACTTTCTATGCATCCTAATGAATTGATAGAAATAATTCTTTCCAAACCATATAGCATGAAAAGCTAATTGCTGGTCGCTCCAAGGGTGAAGCTTCTTATTCCTATCCCCGATGAAGTTCCTATGTAATAACACAGTTTTGAACATATAAAGAGAATAACCTAATTGAATGAAAGAGTTAATCAACAAAGACCAGAGGATAAGCAGCAAACCTATGTTTGCTTGTGGTTGATTACACAGCAAGTATAAACTTATTTTAAGTCCATGGAACTGCACAAATGGTTGATGCCATATATGAGATGATCACAACTAACTTCTCATACATGACTTGGCACCTTGAGCATCACTTAGAAGCCTCATTTCTCACATTGGGCTACCAATCAACTAAAACAACACATTTGCCATCATGCTGAAAACTTCCACATGGACAACACTACAAGTAAGCTGTACAGTTGTAAAAACATAATCTCATCCTTATTAGGGTGTCATGTGACAACAAGATTAATCACCCCATAGGTCTCAACAAATAATCTTAGTTAATTTAAATGTAGAAGAAATGGAAAGAAAAGAAACCGTGGATAAACCTATTTGGCTGCATACATTGCTGATTTAAGCAAGTAGTCAGCATGCCAATCACCCAGGCTGGAGTTGATAGTGCCTGACCAGTCTTCAAAGAATTACGAAGGAATGCATGCAGAGGTAAAAGGATGACAAACAGGCCATGTCCTTCAATTTCACCAGTAAATACAAATCTACAAAATATCAAGCTATCAAATGGTATCAGTCTAATGATCAAATGCCCTGACTTTGAAAGAAAAGAAAGAAAAGAGGAAGACGTATGCCCTTTTACTCAAGTATGCCAATGATTGATGGAGATGCTAATCATCTACCCACTCAAAACAGATGAATAAAAGATGTATAATTTTCAACCAATACCCATTCCAATAATAAAGAAACCGAGAATAGAAATAAATAAAACAAAAAAAAAAAAAAAACCATATTTCAACAGAAGAAAATACAAATAACTTAATGTACCTACTAGCTTGCTGTAATGCATAGGGTCATAGTAGAATGATTTGGTGCCAAATCAGAATCTGAACCATGAAAATACATTTTAAAAAGATCAGCTAAGATTCTAAGACAAAATAGAACATACAGTTAAGAAAATATATATAAATAATGAATGAGCTAACCTTCTAACTCTGTCCGCAGCCAATCATGAGTGCATATTAACGCCTGCAGAATATCCGGTTCTAGTGAGCACCGATATCGATCAAGTACCCTACCAGCAGTGGTAAACGCTGATTCTGATGGAACTGTAGACAAAGGAATGCCCAGAACATCACGAGCCATCATAGATAAGATAGGGTACTTTGGAGCATTAACTTTCCACCAACTCACTATGTTAAAATCCACATTCCTAGGGAAGACAGGTTCCTCCAAATATTTGTCCAGCTCTGACTTTATTTGTTGGCTATCTGATGTCTCATGAAGGAACTTATCAAAACCTCTCAGCCTGTCCCCGCTGATATTGTCAACAACTGGTGCAGCCACGCTTTGCCCATTACTACTTTGAACTTCACAAGTCAAACCATGATCCAGAGAAGTTAATGTTGAGCAAATTGCATACTCATTGTAAAGATCTTTAATACCATTCGCTACATCCCTGATGTAATCTTGGGCACTATTACCATAAATCTGAGAGTAATAATACTCAACTAACTTCATCTTGAATCGTGGATCTAAGATGGCTGCAATCGCTAAAACCAGACTGCAAAGGCTCCAATATGCTTCAAACCTGCTTCTCATCTTAACTGCCATTGAACTAATAAATAAATCTGAGCTGTTGCACCACTCGGCTAATTGCAAATTAATATCACAAAACTCAGGAAAATAAATATTTGCTGTTGGGTGTTTCGCACTAGAGAAAACAGTAGTAACTACAAGAAAGAGTTTCAAATAGTTACAAACAATTCTTGCCTTTTCCCACTCAGCATCTGACAATGTCACTGTGCAACTGGAGTTGCTTTCTTGTAAATGAGAAAAAACATCCCTGTACTCTATAGCAGTTTCAAGCATAAAATATGTTGAGTTCCACTGAGTAGGAGAATCAAGACATAAACATCTTTCACTGCCACCAACAACTTGCAGTGCGATTTCATTGAATTTCTGTAACATGGTTTCTGAGCATTTCACATACCTAATGATTTCTCTAACTTTTTGAATAACCTCATGAATTGCTTCCAACATATCTTGAACAAGTAGATTGAGGACAGTCATTGCACAGCGCACATGAAATAACTGGCCCTTATTAAGAAGTAATCTGTTCTGAGAGAGTCGCTCTCTAATTCTGAAGACGACATCATTGGTAAAACAGTTGTCAAATGTTATGGAAAAGAGTTTACGATCAATATCCCAATCCATTAGAGATCGAATTGTAGCATCGGCAAGTAATGATTCCTGGTGGAGATCAACCATTATGAAAGAAATAATCTTTTTCTGTAATACCCAAGACTCATCAAAGTAAAACACCGTTAGACACAAGTATCCATTATCTTGGTTTGAACTCCATATCTCAGCTGTGAGACTAATTCTACCAGGAACCTTATCCAGCATCTCATAAACTTTTAGTTTCTCCTTCCCATAAATTTGCATACAATCACATTTGACAGAATCTGAAGACATGAGTTTAAATGATGGTTGAAGATTCTCAACAAATTTTTTAAATCCAACATGCTCAACCATAGCCAACGGATATCCATGCAAAATAATCATGCGGGCAAGTTCAAATCGACTTTGTTCTGGGTCAAACTTAAGATCTGGTCGATTCTGCTCCTGACCAAATTTAAGATCCACTGGACTCAAATCTTGATCAAATTTGAAGCTTCCAAGGTTAATAGTGCCATCTTTTTGCCTGCCTCTTACCATGAGTAGTTGTTGAGCTAATTCACGATTAGCTCTCTTGCGACATCTAGTTAAGTGATTTTTCAAATGTGATGTTCCACTAGTAGCTGAGGCACTGAGTTTCTTTTTACAATGCTTACAAATGGCGAACATACCATCGCCCCTTTTAACCCTCTCAAAGTCATTCCAAACAGCAGATTTTAATCTACTAGACTTTAAGGCTGGCTGGCTTGATGTCTCCATCACATCCACCTAATATTTAGCCAAACTCTGCACAATGTTGTGAAAATGCAAATATTTACCAGAATCAGCACATTTTTATAAACATATGGAAATGAATTACTCTTAAGGCATTAAAAGGTAGAATGAAAACTAATTAATGCTCCCACCCCCAAGGGATAGGTGTGACGGATAGATGTCTATCTCATGGAGCCTGAGAGTTGAGTTCAAATCCCATCATGAAGATGTACTGAAAAAATAGAATCAATGAATTCAAATGAAATGGATAAGGAGATTCAACAGAAAAGGAAAAAAACAAAGCAAAATAAACGAATTAAAACAGAATGTTGTGAAAGCTCATACTGGCCCATCATCAAGTAACTGATAAAAATAACGCACTCAAAGACAAAATTCCTATTAAGCCAAACAGAATAACCATATAGATCCAAGACAATAATTTTCAGGATCCAGTCAAAACCATAGATCATCAACAAAGAGCAATTTAAACCATATAAAAATCCTAAATCGAACTCAAAAACAATCAAATATTTGGGCAAATTGAAAAAATAATGAAAAGACACCACAAGAACTAATTGAAAATTCATTAAAATCCAAAAGAAAAGATTTCAAGTTCAGAAAATTAGATCTTACACAATAACATAGCAACCAGAACCCAACTAGAATGGGAATTTTTTTTATCGATAGCATTAAGGTGCATACCTGAGTTGGTGCGACTTGCCTTTTAACAACTAAGGTGCAACATATAAACCATACCTCAAAGCACAATTGACACCCAAGTCTAAGCTCACCTTGACTACACTACTACTAACTATAGATATTAAGCACAACATTTGTAATATAGTATTAGAACTTTGATTTTATGAGAGCTACCTGATTCATAAAATGCGAGCTACCTGATTCATAAAATGGTAACTTCAGTTTACGGGAAAATATACGTAAAAACTAAAAAATGCATGAGATTGAAGGATAGAAGCTAAAAAACCAGTAAAGGTAAAAGGAACAAAAATAATAATAATAATAAATCAAAATTTTAAAAAATAAAAAATACATGATTTATGAACACAGTGTAATGAGTCCTTCTAATTTCCTGGATATGTTCATACAGACTCCAGCATGCTCCCTCACGTCACAATTATGGGCATTATCCAAACTATCATCTTAATTAAAAATCACACTCATCTAACAATCTAAATGCTTACAACAACACCCTCGTGCAGATTCAATTTTGATACCAATTTAACCATTTTTTTAAGCAACATTCATAGAGAAACAAAAACAACGGCAATCCCAAGTTGGAATTGCTAGAAACTTGGAAACTCAATTCCACAAGAAACGGAGTCGAACCGGATCCAACCGGAGAACAGAGGAACCAATCCGGTGGGTCAACCCGAACCGGGTCCGGAGCCCAGAAACAGGGAAACACCAAGAGAAAACAAGAACAGTTCGAACAACCAGTTCGACGAACCACTGGGTTGACCCGAAAGCTCGTGATTCCGACGTCTAACCTGAGTTCTACCTCAACCCGATTCCGATCCAACCACAAACCCTGACATCAGAACCTTACAGAACTTTTTTTTTTCCCCCAAAAAGAAAGAGAACCAATTCCAATCAAAAAATTAGGGCTACGGAACCCGTTCACCAATCATAATTACATGCAATTCATTGACAAATCAAAGGAGAAAGTTAAAAAGAACACAAAATCTGCAGTTGAAGAACATGATACCTGAACAATTTCACGAGAATTCGCTGCTGTTATCTCGTGAATCTCTTCGAAATTGAGATGAAATTGATGAGCAGAGAGCGAGGTGATGTTGGAGACGGGCTTGGGTGGGAGAGGGTAAGCGGGGTGGGTAAGAGTAGACCCAACAACCTGTTAGGATTGGGATTTGCATAAGGTGGCAGCACGTGCCACCCAACATATTTACTCTCCCCACCCACCTCTTTTTAAAAATAAAAATAAAAAGTTGAAATTATCTGACTGGTCTTATTTAAACAATACAAAACCTTGTTTTTGGTGGCCAAAATTTTTTTTTTTAGAACATATTATTTTTTTAAGAAAATTTTCTCAAAAAAATGTTGTTAAAATTTTTTTCATAATTGTTTGATTAAATATGAAAAAGTTAATAACAATTAGTTATAGATAGTTATTTTTTAAATTAAAATAAAAAAAACTTTCTCGTGAAAAAATTTTATTTTCTCACCTTTAAATGAAAAAAAATTTTGGTAAAAAAATTTGTTGGGCGGATAAAATATTTCAAAATCTTTCTCACTATTTTCAAAATTTTTCTTAT
>JAJIYU010016705.1:0-12008 GCA_030144865.1 Tinospora cordifolia | reverse complement strand
TGCAACTCTTCTTCAACGTAGCAGCTGCAGCACCAGCACACACATCTCCCCAGCTGCCTTCTTCCCTTCGTTCGGCAGCTACTCCAATGGCAACAACTTCTTCTCTGTTCGGCAGCCGGTGAGCAGCAGTAGTAGCAGCAGTTTCTGCTACTCTGTTTTTCTTCCTTCGGTCCACGGTGGTAGCAACAGCACGCACAGCCCATCATTCTTCTTCTCTTCCTGTCCGGTACACCTCACCGTCCCCTTGACGACTCAATAACAGCAACAGCTCGCACGGCCCCCTTCTTCTTCTTCTTCTTCTTCATTTTTCCAACAGCAGCAGCGGCATGCATGCTTTCTTTCAATCCCCTGTTCGTTTTCCTCCGCTCATGCAACGCTGCTCAAACCCAGCAATCACGCCACGCAGTAATTCACCGTCATCCTCTATTTTCAGTCCCTCTCCATTTCGGCAGTAACAGTAGCGCACCAGCAAGTCCTTCTTCTTCTTTTATAGCCAACCGAGGCCGGTCTCGAACCTTTCCGAATCACCGCGTCGCTTGAACGTTCCAGTGGTTTCTCCTATTCCAGCGTCTTCGATACGCCACAGCCACAGGCCCCCTCTTGTTTGCACGCACACCATCCCCGATAACGTATGCTCATTTTTACATTTCATCTTATTTTGTTTGTTTAATTTATTATCATCATTTCATCATTTTATTTATTTATTTTTTTTTATAACTCAATTAATTTATCTAACCTTTATTATAACATTATTAATAATAACATTAATACCCAATTCTTTAATCCTTTATTTTATCAAATTATATATATGTCACCAATATAATTTCCTCCTTCATTTTTAATACTTCTATGATATACATAATTATTTTTAATTTGTTATTTTATTTTATTTTCGCATCACTCGCGCCTTTGCGCGAGCACAAGCGATGAAATAATTTATTTACTCTTGTTCACTCACGATTTGACACGACCGCAAGTTACGGGGTGTTACATAACCACTGAAGACACTTATACCGACAAGTAAAGATGAGAAATTTTGTAGTAATGGCATGCTTGGCATTTGAGGTTGTGTAAAACTAGATGTTTAATTACTATCTCCAGTTGTACGGCATGGGACCCACTTTATATTTATTTTGTTCATTTATTTGTTAGAGTCGGTCGTTGAGCCAATCATTTACTATTCCGCATGAACCTCGGCCATGGGGCCCATGTTTAACCATGGTTTGATGGTAAGTTATTTCCTTGCATCCCAATCTTTTGATTTTTCATGTTATGAACTAGTATGTTGTTACTCTGATATGTTATAGGATGTGACCTAGTACAATCCAAGAGATTAGTGATGTGAGAAATAAGTAATATCCCAGTTCTTAAATAGGGAAATGTGACTATAAGTAGGAGTGACTGCGTATATGTCTCTAACTATAAGACAAACATATTAATTATGAAGGATTTGGGGACTAGGGTGTTACAAGGGTGGTATTAGAGCTTAATTAGTAAAACTATTGGGCATAGTGTCTAGACTTAGATAGAGTTGACTTAGATGAGGAGTCGGGAGTTTAGGTTGCAGTTCACTAAGAAAAATGTTTACTCATATGCCAAAGGTGGTGTCAAAGATTAGTTAGAACTGTAAGTTGTGCCCTGCCTCCTATTTTTGGGTTGTAATTGCTTTTGAATGACAAAGTTTTTTTTCAAAAAATTATATATGTGTGTGTGAATGTTTTAAATGTTTTGTTTGGATACGAAGATTAAGAGTTCACCTCATAGTGGATAAGTATTGTTCTAATTAAAGCTCAACATTAAAAGAGAGAGAGGTTATCACGTTTAAGAAAGGTCGATTATTTAAGCAGACTCTATCTCACCACCCAATCTAAAGGTTGTCTCACTAGCTTATACAAGTGATCAGAGTTGAAGAACACACCTAAAACCAAAATTTTATCAAAGAGATTTTAAGAGAAAACTAGAAAGTGGTATTACAAGGCAAAGCAAACAAAGGTGGTATCAAAAATTGATGAGGATTGTTAGTTCGATGAAAAGACCTTTCAGCCAAGAGATTAAGACCCAAGGTCTAGGAAAAAGGTCATAAGTAAAGACTTGGGTGCTATCAAGGGTAGTACAATGGATCATGAATGAAAATTTTTAGAACATAGGTTAGAGACTGAAAATATGTGAAAACAAAACACTTGTTTGGTCAAGACACGAGATCGGGATGATCCTGATGTATAGACATGTTTAAAAATTGAAGAAGATAAATATTTTTTGTGATAGTTGATTGTAGTTCAAATACAAGTTATCAAAACAAATGACTATAATAGTTTGATGTGTAGACATGTTTAATAATCTATTAAAAACAGAAGAATAAGTTTTAGAATTTTTTAAATATGCAAGACATATTTGGATTTGGGCCTTTTAATTTACAATCTATTCTAAAATCTTTTAATCATAATATTGATGGTATGAGGGGACGAAGTTATGATACTGGATATAACAAGAAAGATAAACACCAAGGTATTCAAAAAAGATTATTAAAAATAAATCCTATTGCATTATATAGGTATATGTTTGTCATTGTCTTAATCTTATTATTTGTAATATGGTACATTATTATGTTTGGGCAATACCTTTTTTTTGTTGTTATTCATTGTTTTCTAATTCTACTAAAAATGAAAAATTTTGCAAGGCCATAGATGTGGTTTAACACTTAAAACCTTATCTAATACAAGATGAGAAAGTCAATTGAAAAGTGTGAGAGTTATAAGATATCAAGCTCCTCAAATTTAATCTTTAAAAAAAAAGACATTGTTTACATCATTTAGATAATATAAAAACAAAGAGTGAAGCTTAAAATTTATTACATAAACTTAAAATTTTTTATTTTTTATTTGGCATGATATGCTATTCAGCATTAACATTGTTAGCAAGATATTATTGTAATGTGTATTAATGATGCTATACAACAATTGCATGCCTTGACTTCTTTTTTTTTTTTTTTTTTGAAATATAGATAGAGTGGATTTATACAAGCTATAATTTTTGCTAAACATATTATATGAAAAATGTAATTGAAGCCATTTTTTCTTAAAAAGCACCAAATTCAAAGAAGAAAAACAATTTGTCGAGAATATGTTGGGTATTAATTGAATATGTGGGCTTAGATATGAATATAATTGTGTATTTAAATACTATCATATAGAGTTTAGCTCATTTAATGTGATCAAATAAATTTAATTATTGTAGGCTGAAATGTATTTATTTAAATATGAATATTTAAGTGTAGAGACCAATATTATTATTTTTATATTTTTTATGATGAGCCAAAATATAGAAATTAATAATTAGGGTTAACATTTGGTTAGCCTATATATGTGGTTACAGTCCCCAAATCACACGTTGAGAAGTTTTTCATTCTATCTGACATTCCATCATCAGAGAGAAATCAAATGATTGCGTTTTGATTTGGAAGACCAACTGTCAAGCTTGTGACTTTTAGACATTATAATGGATGCAACATGAATAATCTAATTTAGTGTGATGGTTTTCACATTTGAATAGTATCCAACAAGTGGTATCAGAGTAGTTTCATGTTCAACATTGAGAATTGATACTTCATTCAAATTTGAAGTTTATTTATTTATTTATTTATTATTGTTATTATTTTGGATTGATTCCAAATTAATAAAAAACGAACCAATTTGATTTTTGGTTTTGATAAAGAATTTTCAATTTTTTTTGTATTGATGTAAGGTTAATAGGGAAATGTTGAAATACGGTGGCCTGCAGTTTTTATATTGTTTAAAAAAAAATTGGTGACGAAAGTGGATACGCAACAACTGTCTTTGCATCGTTGAGTTTTTTTTCAATTATTTCATTCTTTTTTTTTTGAAGGACTCCAACGATTTCACCATCGATAGCAATGACCGCCGGCAAAGTCACGTGCCTACACAAGGATGAATGAGCACGTACCAGACAGCCATGGCGACTGCACTGGTATGTAAAGAAAACCAACAACCGCCATGGCTTCCTACTGGTGTTAGGGTAAAAAACCTAAATGGAGGTTGAAGAAAGGGGTTTTGTTGCTAGGCTAGAACTTGTATTGGACCTCGTATTGGACATTAAATGTTGTTGTTGGGCATTATAAAAAGGGGGTTTGCGTTGGGCATTAATATAATGTAAAAGGGGTTCTTGTTGGACCACTACTTTTGTGCCCTAGCAGCAATCATCTAGCCCTGTGGTATTTATATACATAAACATATGAGGAAATTACAAAAAATGTCGTTATTTTAAAAATATTATCATAAAGATTTTTACAAAGTTTTTTCGTTTTCAATTTTGTCAACATTTTGATTTTATTTATAAGAATATCATCTAATAAACGAGACACGCCAAATTCGTATAACCACTTTCCATATAATTTCAAATCAAAATCTCGTTTATTGCGCATACCATCATAAAATTTGGGTTTTCTTCAATTTTTGGGTTCATAAAATCTAATGTTGGTTTTTGGGCTTATGGGTTTTAGAAGATCATGAAGCTTTTGTTTAATAAGACTGGTAGCTTGCAGGTCTATTCATTTTAAAGGTAGGCACCTTTATTCACCGTGCTGCTAATAAGTTGTAATAACCCAAGTTTTTAAACATAAAAAAAACCACATTAGGGCCATGATCCCCAAATTGGGACTGCAGTCTTGCATCAAATTAGTGGGGCATGTCGTGGGACCGCAGTTATGGCATGGAGACCACGATCCTGCGATAAAAATTTTATAAAATTTGGCAAGGATCTGGTATCATGGTCCTGCGATAAAAATGGTACAAATGTAAGATCGCAGTCCCGAAACGCAGTCCTGCAATTAGGAACAGTTTTAGGATCGCGGTCTTACAATTGAAGACCAAAAATAAAAACTCTAGGACACTGGGCTACATATACATAGGAGTACACAAGAACCCAAATCGCACCACTTACTTTGCAACCGCTATTCTCTACTTAAAAAATGCTAGCCGTCCTTGAAATCCTCCTATTCTCCCACGTGTTTTGATTTGAGCTTCTTTTTTTGTTCCCTTCCAATAGCCTCACAATAGAGTGAGAAAGAAGCCAGGAAGACATTGGGTAAACTCTGAAACTACGTCATAAGTAACCCTAAATTATTTATCTTTCATAAACACTTTAGATCTGTTCTAATCTATTTTATGCACTTTTGATATGGGATACAAATGATTGTTGTGGGGTACAAATATTTTATGCACTAGATCCATCTACGAGAAGTTTGGACAGTGATGACTTAACAGATGGCCATGCAAAGGACCTTAAGGCACCCAGAACACCCCTTGCACTCTCAAAAGACGAACGAGCAGATCGATAAAACAAACCTAGGTATAAGACTCTTCTATCCATGAAAATGCTTATTTTGAATTCTAAGTTGAGATACTGAAGTCACAGGCATGTGGGAAATAGGAAATGCACAAATAGAATGCGACATCCTAGAATGCCATGTAACTACCGTAGTACAGAACAAGGCAGCACACTACGCATGCGAGAATAACCTCATGTTACTATAGTAATGCTAGGGGTACCGTGGTAACACAATAAAAGTTGTGTTTTTCAAGTCTCATGCACAAACCTTAACCCATTTGATTACCATATAACATATTGTTTAGTGAATAATTATTCTATGAGTTAAAACCTATGTGAATGTTTATACTGATGAGGATAATATACTAAATCACAAGGTTGAGGATTCAAAACTATATAAGGCGACTAGATGAGTGCCCAAGGGATAAAAATAGCAGGTGGATATGATTACCTTGCTCCCTAGTCTTATCCAAGTTCTAATGTTAAACATAATGTGTGTTTATTTTGTTTTAAATGCCTAAAAGCATGCTAGGTACATCTTGACATTGATTGGATATCTTGAGCTCTTGTGTTAGTGTGAATGATGTATAACATGATGTATGTATCCATGCTGGTTGTTTAAATGTTTTATGTCGTGAGATATGTAATGATTAACACATTCAGTTTATTTGAATAATATTACATGTTTTATTTTTCGTGCTTAACACGATGCGATGAATGATTGTATGATCATAATTAAAGATAAATTAAGATTTGAACCACGTACCGGTGTAGTGATCCACAGGGAATCATTGTAGGTGTTCTCGCAGATAGAATAACGGGTTAGTCCCTAATCCCTGATGACAGAATGATGGGGGTGTCCCTAGTTCTTTGGTCATGGAGCAATGGGTGTAACCCTAGTTCCTGGGTTAGGTAATGGGTGTGCCTATCATCCCATAAGAATCTGACATATAGTGTATTTTCCTTGTCACCTAGACATGATAATGACGAGAGAACACCAAGGTTAAGTCTTCCAGTCTAATTTAACAACTATTGAACAACTCAAAAACTGAAATGCCAAATGTGTTTGAAGTATTTGTGTGTTTGATATTTTGGCTTGAGTAACACTATGGATGTATTGTGTTTAATCCATTGGGCTTTTGAGCTCACCCCACATTTCCATTTTAAGTAACCTTCGAGGTTATTTGTGTTGACGGAACAATTGGGTACCACATTGGTTGTACACCTCATGCTTGAGGTTGTCATGGATTCTTTTCAATTATTTTAAATGCATTGGTTTAAAATGGGCAGATACCCTTTTATTTTTTTTTCACATTAATGTTTTTAGAAGTTGGTATTGGGCCACATGGGTCAGGTTTCAGAATATTACTTAAGAACTTTATGTCTAGTTTAACATAGTTTAATCATTAGGTTTATGATCGGATTTTCTCTTGATTTATCTCCAGTTGATATCTCTTGGTACATCCTAGAGGTTGATAGACCTTTTAAATGTACTTATGATGTTGATATTTGAATGACATTAGAATTAGTAACGTCTCGATTCTCGGCAATGACACATTTAATGTATTTAATGGTTTATGGGCTTGCCTCTCCATGCATAACCCCGATGTAATAGAATAAAAGGACCGAGAACTGGAGTGTTACATAAGTAAGGTCATCAAGGCAATATTGACGGAAGATAGCAAGAGAGAGAGAGAGAGGGTATTATCAGTTACTCCACCACCAATTAATTAATATTTTTCACCCAAATAGCTAAATTATTATAACTACCACTTCCACCTAGGCATCACAACCTTTTTTTAATTTTTATGAATTTCATTGCTAAGGGAAGAGTTTGATTCAAAATTTCAATTTGTCACTTCACGTGTTCATGAAGAAGTAATATACTGTGAGATTTCTATTTGTGTTACATGGAATATAGTTGACTATCTAGAAACTAGCTCAGTTGTAGTCAACTATCCCATGGGGACTGTAAATATCGAGATTTTTTGGAGCCATTGAGCATCCTTTAGACATATTTTGTATTTTCAAATTATAATTATTTGTGTAAAACTATCATCATTATATACAGAAAATATACCAGAAATATACACAAAATGTTTTCCTGCAGAGATATTGAATAATGATCAAAAAAATAGATGATTGTATATAAAAAATATATATCTATATGTTTCTCATTAATCAAAGAAATTGCACATGGACATGGTATCTCATTCATTTGGAACCTGTTGCAAGTGTATGTTTTGTCTTTCATGTTGACTGTATATTTTTTGTCATACTCATTGACAGTATATACTTCATCATTACATCCTCGTACTAGAAAATATAAAAAAGAAATTACTTATTATTTTGATGGCAAGTGAAAGAAAACTTATGATAGATCAATGTATAAGAAATATATAAATAATCTATAAAAAAAATATACCAGAAATATATTAAAAAAAATGTACGTAAACCTATTATTTTGATGACAAGTAAAAGAAAATTTATGATAAATCATTGTATACAAGAAATATACAAATAATATACCAAAAATATATACAAAATATTTTTTTGCAGAGATGTTGAATAAATCAATTATTCATATAATTTTGAAGCTCAACACGAATAAATATACACATATATACAAATAATATACAAAAATATATTAAAAAAATATACTAGAAATATACATAAACTACTTTCCTATAGAGTTAAGTTGCATAATGGTCAAGAAAACAAACTGTACATACTAAATATACAGAAATATACACAAAATATACTAGAAATATATAGAAAAAATACACAAACTACTATCATGCAAAGATGTTGAATAATAATCAAGAAAACATACTATATACAGCAAATATACATAATATATACAAAAAATACATACAAACTACTTTCTTAAAGAGATGTTGAGTAATGACCAAGAAAACATACTATATACACCAACTATACAAAATATATATAGAAATATATACCAAAAATATATATAGAAAATATACACAAGCTACTTTCCTGCAGAGATGTTAAGTAATGATCAAGCAAACCGACTGTTAATGCCAAATATACAAAATATATACAGAAATATAAACATAGAATAAATTTTTCAGAGTTTGTTTTTTGGTAAACTTGTCATCATTATATACTCTCCGTATACATTAACTTCAATCAAATGTATCAATCTGGGGATTATTACACTATATAAATGTACATATAATATACAGCTTTTCATATGTACACTATATAATGTACATATATTACATTATATAAATGTAATTCATATGTAAACTGATTGCAATTTTTCAACTTTGCAATTACACATCAAATAAAATTAAGTTAATAGCAACTTATATTACTATATATTATCAATTTTTGTAAACTAAGCCTGATGCTACATATACAACCATGATATTGTATACACACTTCAAAATCTAATTATATTCCTTTGTCATACTCCACTTCTTTCTTATGGTGTTCTCTTTTTTTGTTATGCATAGTTCAATCGAACAATTTTAGCGTACACGTTAAAACTTATAATTATAGTATACAGTTTACACTTTTTGAGGCTTTTCATCATACAATTGTCATTCATGTTCAATCAATTAAACATTTAAGAGGAAAGCATTATTTGAGTTTAATGCACATTATTTTCTTTCTAGAAAACACTAACAAATCAAAGAAACATAAATGGAACATTGTCAAAAGTAAAACATACAATCATTTGAAGCACAACAAAACACCAATTTCATTTTGAGAAAAAGAAAAAAAAACTTCAAATCTGGAATTTTAGCTTCGATTTTACAACATACCTGCTCATTGAAGTCTTTCGCACCACCTTCATTCACCATTTTTCTACTACGAAGAACACTATTCGACCTTCGTTCAAAATCTTCTTGTGTTCTTCAATCGTTTCTGGTATTAAGTTTTCTCCTTCAATCATTCTCTTCAAGATTACTTTCAATTTTCGTTTCTTTCTATTTTGGTCCCTTATTTCTTGTGTATTCACCAAATCTAAATTGTAACACCCATAATCATATATGATTTTAAATGTATACAATTTCTCATATATTTGTAGATAAAATCTCAATACTTGTATACGATTGAAATACACAATATTTTAGTGATATATTTTAAATTACTTTATAAAAACATATTTTTTTCCTAAACATATATTGAGTTGTTGTTGGGCCTTCCCTTTTGTAGCCTAACAGCATACATTTGGGCCTGTATGTATATGTGTGTATATATATATATATATATATTGCATAATGCTCAATTAAGCCAACTATGAGTCTAATTTTTTTAATTTATTTATTTATAGAAAAATTTAGGCACTCATATTAATAGCATTATATTAGATTAAACCAACTATGGGCTCTATTTTTCATTGAAAACAAGGTGTATTATTTGTCAATTTTATTTCCTTTGGAATTTATTTTAATTATTTTTCATGTTGGAACCTTTGAAAATGTTCAAATTTTAAGAAATTAAACATTTTGGTCATTTTATTTTGCACAATATTCAATAGCTAGTTAATTGAAACAACATGTTGCCAAAGCAACTTCTCATGTGAAAATTAATCAAACTTAGAATATTAAAAGAATTTTTGTGCATATATAATTCATGTGAATTTTGATCGACCCAAAGGATGGTCAATATTTGACCAGAATTATATAGCACCTGTGGTAATAGATATGTGATGATTATTCGGTGCACCATGTCAGCAATGAATTGGTCTAAAGAAAAATTTATTGTTCAATATGTTTTATTGTCAATGTCTGATTACCACACCAAGAGTGCCACTTACAAGTTAATATTTGTGTTAAAAGACTAAATATTGATGTTGTGCTAGGTATCTTGTGGTGGGTTTTATCGTTATTTGAAATCATTACTTGCATAATATAGTGCTAATGTGAGTTATTTTGTTTTGTTTCATTTTTTGATCTATGTTCAGTTAACGATTATGCTTCAAATATCTCTACTAACATAAATTTTATTCCAATGCTTAATGACACCAACTTCAAAGCATGGCAAGAGAATGTATTGATTGTTCTCAGAGTCGTGGACCTAGACCTCGTGCTGATAAGAGTACCTCTGATGAAAAGAGGGAAATGGAAAAATGGGAGCCATCAAATCGCATAAGTCTAATAGTCATGAAACGTGCTATTCTAGAAGCTTTTCATGGCACGATGTCTTATACGGTTACTACTGCTAAAGGTTTCCTTACATACCTTGAGAAGAGGTTTGCCAAAAATGAAAAGGCTAAAACAAGTGGCAAGCCTCATCTCATTGAGGTATAAAGGCAATGGAACTTATGTCTGGTGGTTATTGCTTATCTCTAGTGCCACCGCAGCAACACGTAAGCTCATCAGATCTTACCCACAAACCTAGACAACGTCTCAAAAATCCAAAAGAGATATCAACCTTGATAAATCATGCATCACACATTAACAATCCACAATGCATATGTATGATTAATGCTAATATAATGCACATGCTTAAGCCGATAAATTAAAGAAAGTACTCACGAATATATAGATATTACTCTCCTTCCTGTTGAACCTGTATTTCTTCGAGCTTGGAACCACTTGATCACATTCACTGTGTCAGTTGTACTAGTTCACACATTGTTGGCTCGTATTTGTAATCTATGATATAATTCCGATCAATTAAGTCCTTACAAATTGAACATGTTTTCTCATTGTAGGTAGTTTATTGCCTCCTTGTTAGGTCTAATCAATCCAATGCTACATAATTATATACTTGGGTTCAAGGTTAGGTTTGATGTATAATAGGTATATGTACGAGAGTGCGACTTATGAAATTTACTAAGACTTCATTTTGTACTCAATAGACCCCAAATTTGGTGAAGAATATCATCAACTACCCTAGTATCACTAGGAAGTTTTCCTAATTTTCTTAAGTAGTGGAAGCCCCAGATTTCAATACCCCATTCACCTCTATCCTTATGCTAAACAAGAATCTAATCTGAGTCATCATTTTTTCCATTTTCATGAGACATGTCTCGTTATTGAAATGTTATCAAAATTTCTAAACTGTATTAGGAGCTTCCCAATAATATCCAAAAGTTTTATTCAAGATTTTAGGATATCATTTTCTAAGGTTTCTGAATTCATATTTTTCCCACAATTGTTGATGATAGAGCATGTTAACAGAATCTGGTTTTGAGTTCGGTTAACCCCTTTTTCAAAATTAATTTGTGCTGCTTTTTGGACTCTAGAAACTAAAATATCTGAGGGTTCTACTCATCAAAATTCAGCCTCATAAAATATCTGAGGCTCAAATACTTGACATTTGAGGAAAAAATTATATTCATGAATACATGTACACCTCTTAACTAGCTCCTTAACATATACGTATATATACAGTACAAGAGCAATGGCAGGCTTGTCCCTTGGCAGCCTGCAGAGCGTACCAGGCTACCCACGTGAGGTTGTGGTGCCTGTTTCCGTGGTTTATTTGTGACTATTTATGTATATTTAAAGCTAGAAGAAAAAAGAGAAGAGAAAGGCGGAGATGAGTTGGTGTAACAGTGGTTTTGTCCCTAGTCATCTGGCGCTGTAGCACCTGCTTGCTCCTGCAGTGATGAGCCGACGGCTAGCTTAGTCTCCCTCTCAGTTTTATGATCTCTTACTTCTACTTACAGGGTAATATTAATT
>JAJIYU010016704.1:0-12029 GCA_030144865.1 Tinospora cordifolia | reverse complement strand
TTTTTTTGGTGGGAACTTGCAAAAATTCAAATTTTCGTGCCCCCCAAGCATAGGAAAATAGTAGGTGTTTTATTTGGAATTTTTTGGAGTTTAGAAACATTTTTTCAGATTTTTGGATGATTTATTCGGATTTTCGGTTTGATTTTTCGTTTATTTATCGGAGCATTCGATTCAGACCGTCAGATCGTCCTCGGGATGCCATTCGTGATCAGATCGGGCGGATAGAATCTAGAATGTCCGATTTTCCTCGAGACACGCGTGAGGATTCGATCAGAACCGATGGATTTTCTTCGGATCGACCAATAGAATCGGATCTTCAATCTCGTCCGTTGGATTTCCTCGAGCGAAGTGTTCGTTCGCGATTTAGTTTTGGCGGGTGAAATCTCGACCATTGATGATCCTCGATCACAGCATCAGATCTTGATCGTGATCAGCTAACTTCATTAGAGCCGTCGGATGGTCCTCGGATACAGAGTGCGGATCGATTTCGCGATCACCGAAAATCGTATGGGCCGTTGGATCTGGCGGGTGCGATCTCAATCGTTGGATCATTCTCGAGTTGCATTTTCAGATCTCGTTCGCGATTGATGCCGTGCGCCTCGATCTGGGCCGTTGGATTGGATAGATTGATTTTGGACCGTCCGATCCTGATGTTTCGGTGCATCCGGGTGTGCGATAGGATCTTGATCTTGGCCGTGCAATTACAGATCCGACGGATGATGGATTTCTTGCCGTTAGATCGTATTTCTAATTACAAAATCACTTCCTAAAGCTTCTGTAATTCGAATTTTAGCAATTACCCACTTTCTAATCGATAAAAACTTGATTGTATTGCATAAATTATTCTATTTTATGTACTTACTAATATTTTTCCCTATCTAATTTATCTAATATTATATTTATTAGATATTTTCCCATATTTTTAATGTTAATAATTAAATAATTTGTATTTTTATTTCCATATATTTTTATTTATTTCCTATTTCATTTTCAGGTAATAAATTATAAATTACACCCTATTATTTACATAATGTTTGATTTATTTTTAATAAATATATTTTATTTAATTATATGAATTTTTTCTATGTACATATTCTTATAATATGTAGTATTAACATTTATTATGCTAACACATACCTTATTAACATATTAGCCAATATGTATATATACTTTATTTCTATTTATTTCTTAAGCAATTCCTTAAATTTCATAAATAATTTTACTAAACCTTAAATTTTTATTTAATTATCAAATTAAAGTTTTATTTGTTTAATTTTCACTATATCTCTAATTTATTTTATTTTTTATGTGTCATCCCACAATTTGCACCCATAATTTTATTAAATCTTTGAAATTAATTCACTTAACTTATTTTATTTATTTTAAAATATTTGACAAAATTCTGGGGTATTACACTCAATAACACTAAAATTAAGATTTTTGGAGGTTAACCGACATATTAAATTTGAATTTATGTAATTTTAGTTTTAATAAATTAAAAAATGAAAAAATGTATATAAGGTGATATAATATTAAATGATTAGAAATGTTATATAATGTTATATATAACATTATGAAATACTTACCGAAAAGAAAATACATAGCATAGGAGATAATTAAAACTTTCTTATTTAATGTATGGAATCGCCAAATTTATGAAAAAAAGGTTGGCTATTGTATACCAAAAGTGGGACACGTGTCGATAATATAGATTTTTGGTATTTTGGGTCAATATTAAGGATTTAATTGCACCGATTGACCTTGTTGACTAAGTTGACCCTGTCGATCATACAGGTCAGCAAGTGTTAGACTTGATTAGAGTTGATCGTATTGACCAAATCCATGAATGGACTACACTTGACCAAGTCAATCTTTTGATTGATCAAGGATCATAAAGTTAGATTTGACGCAAGTTTCATGTAGATCTTAAGAAACCACGTTGATCATACAGGATCAAACGTCAGTGGGATGCGATTAGTCACATGAAGAGCACTGTGAGCAGAACATCCTTGTGAGTAGTATTTTTTTAATTTATCACTTAAACTTAATATTCTATTTATAAATAAAAATTTAATATATATTACAATGCATTTACAGCCTTTAAATGGGTTTTTAAATGGAAGTGTGCATTGAATCTTGAGGTTCGATAGTACAAGTTAGAGTATTGGATGTAGTTTAGCTTGGGGACCAGATGCCACTGTACTTGGAGGTACATGCTACGTAGGTTCTCAATTGGCCCACTTACTCGGGATCTAAGGCCGCCATACATAAGGTATGTGCTAATAGATCCTTATGATGTTGTATGAGAATACACTTAATTGTCTGGTAAGCCTGCTCGAGTAGATTTATTATTGTCGTGGAGGCTAGTTAGAGCCTCGGTACGTGTTTTCATCATTAAAATTATTTTCAAGATGGAATGTGCATTACTGCATTATGGATTTAAAATTCATTAACTATTGCATTCACTCGCATAATGTTATTTGTTCATGCATAGATGACATTGTTATATGAAATTCTTATTTTAAGTTATAGGTTAGACGACATTACTCATTGAGCCGTTGTAGACAAATTGGCTCATTATTCTAACATTTCAGGTTCTTCTGCTACATATAAAGGAAAAAAGGTGGTTATAGCGTAGAGCGTCGTTCTCGGGTTATTTTGGTATATTCTTTACACAGTTCATTATTTGGAGAGTTAGTCATATGTATACGGGGTAAGGAAATTGTTATAAATATTTTAACTTGGACACTTTTGTTACTGCTACATTTAGGGGATTACATATAGTTAACTTTTGTTTAACTTAAAATTTTACTGCAATTGCTTGTTTTAGTTATTTTTGCATTTCTTGTGATTACTCTGATGATGTTGTGTATGGAGAGTGAAGGAAGCTTAACAGTGTTTTGGCGATCTCAACTTTCGAGTGAGTTTGTCAGGGCACTATGCTGGTCGGTTCTCCCTTCACCATAGAGAAGGGGTCTTGACCAAATGTTGGTATCAGAGACTTAGGTTCTAGTTAAGGAATAACAATTGTTGTTAACCTAGAGAACCTCAAAGTAATCATGAAAGTCAAGAAAACCTAAAAAATGTCTTAGAGTAGCATAGCAAAATTATGGACAAACATTTTCTAACTTCTGATTGACAGAAAAGGAACTGAGTGAGAGTGACCATATCATGAAGGGAATTAAAAGTTATGGTCTGCTTAACCATAAAGCTGATGCTACCACCACTACCTTCAATTCAGCCTGAGCAGGACCCTATACAGAGGCTTGAGGCTATGATAAGGGCATCTATTGAGACTACTCAGGCCCAAATAGCCTTATTAAGAGAGAGACTAAGTAGGATTGAAGCTAAGAGCTAGAGGGCTGAGCTAGTAGAACCCCTTCTACTAGTTGTACCTGAGATCGAAGTAGATGAGAGGGTTGTAGACCACGCAGAGGTAGCCCCGGTGGGGCTGGGAGATGAGGCTATTCATGATTGCTTCTTGAAGAGGTTTTTGAATCTGAGACCCAAGGAGTTCCATGCGGGTTTGAGTTTGGATACGGGAGAGAACATGCTTCTCAATATTGAAAAGAACACATAGACATTAAATTTGTTCGAGGAGAACTAGGTACTCTTTGCTGCGCATATGCTTGAGGATGAAGCTGCAATCTTGTGGAAGGCCACCCAGACTATTGAGGGGCAAATTACTTCATGGACCCATCTCTGGGAATTATCCTTGAGTGCCTATGCTCCTGAGATAGTGAAGGATCATAAGAAGATGAAGTTTTTGACACTGTGATAGGAGGACATGTCGGTGAGGAAGTATACACACAAATTTTTTCGACAGGAAGCTTATGTACTGAATTAGTGGGTCACCCGAGGGATAGAGCAAGATCTTTCCGTTGAGGGCTGAAGGCCAATATTAGGCAAACAAAATCGTCTTCTAGTGAGGCCACCCTTGAGACCATTTAGAGGTAGGCACTACGGTTTGAGACAAATGGTAGAGATGAGTGCCTGATGGTCCAAATAGTAAAGGGTGCAACTGTGCAGACACAACTGCAGTTATAACCCAAGTTAATGACTCAAGGTAGTTATTGTGGTAGACCCCAAAGGAAGATGAAATATCTGGGGGGACAGTCTAGAGGCAAGCAGAGTCAGCGATCTCCTGTAGTCTCGATTGCTACCATCCTAGTATAGACTTACCAGTTGGTGGGACAACCACTGACCCAGTTTGAGGCCTGAGGTAGTAGTCGAGGTAGAGGTAAAGATTCAAGGCACAAAGGCTATGGTCAGGGTTGGTTGTATCAGGTCGAGCAGGGACGTCAGATTACATGTTTTTAATGCGGTCAATCAGGCCACAAATGATATATTGCCCAATGCTTGTTTAAGCATCTAGTGTACCCACCACTACTATTAATCAAAGGAGAGCATTGACAATCATCCAGCCAGATTTGGAGGCTACCACGACTTTGGTAGAAGGTACCATTTCTATTTTAGATTCTACCTTAAATGTGTTGGTTGTTGTTGGTTCTACTTTATCATCCCTCTCTTGACATGCCGTAGTTAGATTGGGATGTAGACCTCTCCCACGTGGCTGATGTTGAGTATTGAAATTAGGGAATGCATTTACCATAATCTAATTTGTGAGGGTTGCATGTTGAGGTTGGGGTACTTTGAGACCATTATCGACCTCCTGGTGTTAGAGTTCCTAGAATTTGATGCTATACTCAGGATGTATTAGCTAGCCGCGTACCATGCACATGTCAACTGTTACGCTAAGAGGGTGATGTTTCAGATACCAGGGCAACCTGTTATTATTTTTTGGGGTAGTGCTTTTGATAAGTTGAGAATCCAAGAAAAAATGGAGACTCATAATAAGATTTATATCCTAGCTGGTTTAACCACCATAGATGAGGAACCTTCATGGGCAAGTATTGATGAGATTCCTTTTGTTAGAGATTTTTAGATGTGTTTCCTGATGAATTACCTAGCTTGCCCCCTAAGCGAGAAATTGATTTCATGATTGAGATTATTCCAGGTACACAACCTATTTCGATCCCTCGTTATCGAATGACACCTGAGGAATTGTAGGAGTTGAAGGTCCAGCTAGAGGAATTGATGAGTAAGGGTTTTAATACCCCTAGTCTGTCACTTCAGGTGCTCCTATGTTTGTTTGTGAGGAAGAAAGTGGAGCCTACGTTTGTGTATCGACTATTGATAGTTGAAAAATGTGACAATAAAGTACAAGTACCCTTTCTCACGCATTGATGACTTGTTTGACCAGCTTAAAGGTGCCACTGTGTTTCCAAAGATAGATCTAAGATCTATGTACCATCAGCTAAGGGTCAGGGAAGAGGATGTACCAAAAATGACCTTTCGGACTCGTTATGGGCACTATAATACATACTTATACATACATACATCGTGTCAATGTGTCATGAAAATTGCGGGTTGTTACAATCTCCCTAACTTAAAGAATTTCGTCCTCGAAATTTAAAAGAAGAAGAACGCACCTCAAGTAATGAAGAGATCTGGGAGCTGCTCCTGTATCATATCCTCACGCTTTCAGGTTTGCTCCTCATTGCCATGGAATTGCCATTTGACTCTAACCAGATGAATTTCTTTATTTCTCAATTTCTATATTCTTCTTCCAACTATTTGTATAGGTCTTTCTTCATAGCTGGTATCCTCCCCAACTTGTAACTGAGTCAAATCTAAAACATGTGTCATATTCGAATAATACTTGCAGAACATGGACACATTAAACACATTATGAACACCGTAGCTAAAATAGGGTGTAGAGGAGACTCTATCGAATTTCTTAGGAAATTGGTGATTTGGTTGGGAAGGCTTACAGGGTTTTCTAATATGCTAGTGTTCTGACATATTTGAGAATTCTATGTCAATTGTGACATCACCTGAGAAGAAGTCACAACATTTTTACTAGAAATTCTTGAGGGAATAACACCCAAATGAAGATGTACAAATTTTGAGAATGAAATTCTTTTTAAGGAGGTTAGTTTGTAATATCCTGAAAAATTTGTACAAAATGAAATGAAATGATATGTACAACATTATTGAGGATTAAATGAGACTAATTCAGTAGAAGTTCATTTCAGTGGTTAATTGACAGTTCATTTGCTCAAGCATCTCGGTGAAATGAGAAATAAGAAAAGAAAAGAAATGAAAACAAAAGAAACAAGAAAGAGGAAAGTTGGAAAATAGAATTGAATCACACATCTATTTAGAAGTTTCCCAAACCGTGTTCTAAGGCAAAGTACCTAAATTACCCCCATGTGTGTGCACCACAAGAAATAAATCCATATTTAAAACATCCCAAACATCACCCTTGTGCGCACAAAAGAGAAAATAGAAAGTTTCCCATGAGCACAATTAGAAAGATATCTTATGTTGATCATGAGCACACTAAGAAAACCAAGAATGGAAGTTTACAATATTAGAAGGTTGCCCATGAGCACACCAAAGAATCAAGGATAGAAGTCCCCATGATCCATGAACACAAGAGATGAAAATAAAAGTTTCCAAATGCCGGTACTTGGCACACCAAAGAGAAGAAAATCAAAATAGAAAGTCTCCAAACTGTGCACAAGAGAATGAAATAGGAAACTTTGCATGCTTGCACATTATGAAACGTTTCCAAACTCAAAATTGTCCAAGCCTTCTTGCCCAAATCTTGCTGATCAAGTGCACACCACAAGGGAAAAACCAAAATGGAAAGTTGCCTTGCTCATTAAAATCCAAGAATAGAAGTTTGTAAGTGTTGTGAGCACTTTGGAAACTTGACACACAAGGGAAAACCAACAATATAACTTTCCGTAACTCATATGCACACTAGACTTGAGGCACAAAAGAATGAGGAAAGTAGAAAGATTTCTTGCTCATAAACCATGCTATCTTGACACCTAAAGAGGAGGAACCCAATACAGAAAGAATCCCATGTTCAATCTTGACGTCCTAGAAAAGGAATAGGAGTTTCCAATATTAATAGTTGCTGATTTTGTGCTCACCAAATCATGCACACATAAGAGGAAGGAATGGAAATGGAAAAAATCTTATCCTTCACGCCAAAAAGGAGATTTGTTCCAAAATAGAAGTTTCCCATATTAACCCGTGCACACAAGTGTTTAATGCATAAGAAAAGAAAATGGGAATATTTCCTTGCCCGTTGTGGATGTGAAGAGAGAAAAATTAGAGAAAAGTGGAAGGTTGCCCAAGCTAAGATTGTGTTCACACATGAAAAGGAAACCCTAAAAAATCACTTGCCTAAACCATGGGTGTGTGCACACAAGATAGGAAACCCTAGTGGTCCCACATGCCAAAACGTCCACACAAGAGAGATGGAAAGATTCCCTATGTGAGCACAATTCAAATCGTCTCCAAGTGCCTTGAAAACCTATATAAAGGACCCTTGTGCTCTCATTATTTTCATCCTAAAATAAGAGGGTAAAATAAGAGCTGATGAGATCCCTCTTATTTACTCTAGCCTCTCTCTTGGCACCTCTTTTCAATTCTTGAGTGTTCTTGAGGGTTTGAGTTGTTGAAGTGTTGAAGTCCTGTCGAATTTCTGAATTTTGATTGAATTGAGGTGGAAGTAATTTCTAAACTTCTACTTTGTTATTTTAAATTAATGATATGTTCACACTTGTGTTAGATTCAGTTTTTCATGCATATTTTAATTTCAGTTTAGTATATATACCATGTTCAATCATCATCAAACCATGCCATGCTTAGATCTCACATGCTTAGGTTTATTTGAAAGAATGATGCATGTTATGTAACGTTTCATGTCTTCAATGTTGATATGATAATCATGCTGAATTTATATAATTTAATTAATGATTCATGTATGTTTGATTAAAGAAAGATGAATAATGATAAGAACCACATAGTGTCATAGTAATTCACAGGGATTAATGTTGGTATTCTTTACATATGATTAGTTCATATGGATAATGTCTCAAAATACTTGGAATATTGGTTAAGCCCTAAGTCTAATGAAGTTTGGCTTAAAGGAATGCTTCTTCACTTAAGGGAGGTATTTTGAGAAGAACATAAAGGTTGACCTCATTTAGTCTAATTTGCATTTGAAAACAATAGATTGTTTGAATCACTTAATGCTTGTAAGTATTTGAATTAGATGTTTTATTGATTTGAAATAATGATTTAGTTATTTTAAAATGATCCACTAGGCTTTGTGCTTACCCTTCCTAATTCCCCTTTTCAGGGAATTGATCTCATTGATGAAGCATGACAACAAGTAGGATATTTTATTTAGAAAGTTTCTATTTTAATGTAAGGGCATGTAGCCCAAATTTTGAATATTCTGCTATAGTTTGAATATAAGTTATGTACTTTTCCCTTTTTATGAATGTTAAAGATTTCTTTTATCTCTAATCGTTTGTTTTGTTGGATTAACTATTTAAATCTAAGTGAGTTAAGTACTCTGAATTTTCAACCAGACTTGGGATAAAAGAATTAGAAAGTCAAGTGTGAGTCACTTGTAAAGTAATACTGGCTCAGACCCGCCTTGTGGTTAATTCCAAATAAGAACTCTAGGGTTCGGGATGTTATACACTTGCACCATAGATGAAACACCCAAAAAAGGTTCTTTGAGGATGTTTTAGTGCATGCAAAGAGTTATACACGTAGAATAGCATGCTAATGATGCAAAAAAAATGCAAAACTACGTAGGAACCAATCCCGAAGGAATGACCTTGATTTTGGGGCAAAACATTGATGGAAACATTCTAAAATGGGATTTTCATGTACCTTAGCGTTAAAAAGATCAGAGCTGAAAGTTATAATCCCTATGTAACGACCCATATATTTCTAATATGTATTTCCGAATATCTTTCTAGAATTTCAATGGAAATGCATGAATTATTCTAATGTTTTTTCTAATTTTGAATTACTTATTGAAGAAAAATGAGAAAAATGAAGAAAAATGATAAAAATGGAGAAAAATGCAAATTCGAGGAGAAAATATGTGAAATCATAACAAAAATGTGAGAGAAATAATTTTTGGGATTGATTTTTAAATTTTTGGAATAATTATGGAATTTTTAGAGAAATTGATTGAATTTTTGGGAGAAAAATGTAATTATGGGTGAATTATTCAATTTTAGGAAATAATTGTATAAAAAAAATTGAAAATGGTGTATAGTTGGAGATTTTGGTAAAGAAATATAAATCAAATGATTTTAATAATTTTAGGAAAAAAATGATGAAAAACGAGTATATATAAGTGTATATATACATATATACAAAGGTGGAGAAAAAAAATATACAAAAAAAAAGAAAAAAAAAAGGAGGGGGCTGCTCCTGGGTAGCCAGGCGCTGGGCTTGGCTGCCCAGGCCCAAGGAAGAAAAAGGCCACGGGTTGGCGCGAGCGGGCCTGCGCGCACCAGCCTGTGCGCCCAGGCGTGTGGGCGGACTGGGCTGCTCGTGGGCCGGCCCACTCCACTTGGCCCATGCGCAACTGGCCCCCTCCCCCTCTCCTTTCTTCCTTCTCTTCTCTTCCTTTTCTCTTCTTCGTTTTTCCAGCCGAACAGCAGCAGAAAATGGCAGAAAAACCACCATTCTTCCCATGGTTTTGCCCCTTGTTTTGCCCTCTGATGTAACCACCAACTAATCTCTAAATTCTCAGTATGTTGGGCACTAATACAAGCAAGAAAAGAGGGCCACGAACTGCTACAAGGGCAGCAAAAATCACCTTCAAACAACTCACCCACACCATTGCTACAAATTTTCAGCTTGAGCAAGCCATTTTCTACCTCTCATATCTTCCTCATTCGGGCTCCGTTTTGAGTGATCTTGGAGTCTTTGGAAAGCTCTTTATACCCTCTTCAAGAAGGTCTAAGCCATTAATCATGAGCACGGACCATTTGGAGCAGAAACGGCCATAAATCTTTCTGTTTGGGACTGCAAAAACCCAGAAACGTGTGTTGTCCTAGTTTTGCAAGGCCGATATCTCACTCATCCGAACTCCGATCTTGAGGTACCATAGCTCGTTTTGAAGCTTATAATGTATACTTTAACTTTCACTTTATTAGAAATACCAATTGACCTTTTGAAACATGTCGAAAATAGCGTCGAAGGGGAGTTGTTCGTCACTACGAAACCCAGAAAATTCAAACCATTGAGTTCATTCAGTTTTGCGAGGCCGATATCTCACTCATCCGAACTCCGATTTTCAGGTAATATGGCTCTTTTCGAAGCTTGTTATGTCTACTTAATTTTCTATTTTATGAGGAATAGCTAATAAGCACTCGAATCACGTCAAAAAGGTTGTCGAAATAGGCTGCCGAACATGCTAATCTGATACTTAGAAAAATTTTCGAAAAATCTGTAATGATACCATAATTTTGTGCTTGCTGTTAGGAATTTTTAAAAATATGTAGACATGTCTAATTTGCCTGAAATTTGGAGGATACGTTCATGAACCAACTAGAAATGTTGTGTAAAACTTTGGTCACAAATAGATAAGTCTAAGGGGGTTAAATAAGTTGTCTCTTGACTGCCTGTCATATGCAATCCGGAAAACCAAAATTTCCTGATATCACCCTTGAAAAACATACTAAAAGGGGTCCAAAATTCATGAAATAAAATTCTGGAGATACCTTATGAAGTGTAAATCATAACGGAAAAATATTGCACAAATCCGATACACCGATTGATAGCAGAAAAATTGTGAAGTCCTGCTGCGCAGTTAGAGCAAATAGGACCAGATTTGAGCATCCTATGAGTCCACTCGAAAAACCATGGAAAATGAGATCAAAAAAGTTGAAACAAAAATTCTAGAGAATATTTGAATGATTTAGATCAAATCTGAAAATTTTCATGCAAATTCAATGGTCGGATTTATCACAGGAAATTCAGAAACTCCACTCTATAGATAGAAAGAAAAATCCAGAATTGAAGGTTCCTGTTATTTCAGTTGGAAAACGTATCAAATGATATCCAAAAATAGAAATATAATATTCTAGTGAATATTTGAAGGGTCTAAATAAAATCTGGAAAGTTTTGCGTAAATCCAACGGTTGGATTGATCGCAAGAAAACAGACAAATTTGCTGCACAAATTAAACTAAAAGGCATAGAATTGGTTAAGTATTAAAAATTGGGAATTTTGACCCAATTGGCTTGGTTTTGACCATATTGACCAATGATGGCCAACTTTGACTAAGATGACCGAGTTTTACCAAGGTTGACCAAGTTTGACTGGTTGACCAAATTTGACTGGTTGACAAAGTTTGACCGAATCAAATTTTGGGTCGACTAAGACCGACTAGGGGTAGTGGGATCGTAATAAAATAACATTTCATGAGGAACTGAAATTGAGTTAATATAATGCAGATTTGAGCGTATATCGCGAGACAGGGCCGAGTGTCGAGGGGACATCGGTGCACGGGACCCGAGGTGAGTAGTTTGACTTAATTATTGTCTTAACTGTATTCCTTGCATGAAAAATGATTGAAATTGTCATCGATTGAATGGTTTCATATGTTTGAACTACATAGTTGATTTGAAATATATGTAGTCGTACACCGATAGTGAGACCATAGGCTCGAGGTCCGAGTGTAGGGTTAGGGTACACGATGTAATTGGATTAGGCTCGAGGACCGAGCGATGGGGTTAGGGCATATGATCAGTGCGCCTAGCCTCAGACCCGCTCGAGCATGGCACTTGAGGACTGAGCGCAAGGTTAGGGCATTCAATGAATGCGCCTAGCCCTTGACCCGCTTGAGTGGCCGGTACGCCTGATTCATGACCCGCTTGAGCGATGACCATAGGGTTGTGTTGATGATTTAAACCCTAATTTGGATATGATTTTGAGCTGCATGTATTTAAATTACTTTTCTTTGACTGTTGCACTATTTATAATTGTTTTATTACATATCATGCTTTCAACTACTACTTATGCATACATGCACGATTTTCGGAGTGCTAGTTAGATGATATACTGGTTTTTCTACTCACTGAGCCATGTTGAATATTAGGCTCACTACTCTACTAACATTTCAGGTTCCT
>JAJIYU010016703.1:0-12017 GCA_030144865.1 Tinospora cordifolia | reverse complement strand
TTGCATGGCAAGAATGGGTGACATGTGGCATCTAGGTGGCATCTAGCATCACATGCTGGATGCCCAGTTGGCAGCCTGGATTGGCCACAAGGGAGGCCATGAAGTGATGGCCAAAACCATGGGTTAAATACCACATGTTCTCATGGTTTTTGTGCTGGAAAATGCCAAAAATCCCCAAGAAATGAGCCAAAATTTGGAAAAAAAAAATCAGGAAATCCTGTGGAAAAAGACAAAACAGGGGGCTTGGACCCCCAATGGGCGCGTGGGCCGGCCAACAGATGGGCCGGCCCACGATTTGGGCCCCAAACTGGGGTGGGCCGCAGGTTCGCGCCCGCTTCAATCCGGGTGAAGCTGCCCACATGGCCACCCAACACTTCCCTTCGCTTAGTCCCACATCGCTTCCCAGTCCTTACCTGGTTCGGCTTATATCCTTGGTTCGCATCTTCCAAAAGTTAGGATCCCTTTTGGGTTAGAAGCTCCTTGGGTTGGGTCTAGCGTAGGTAGGGTCTGTGGGTCCTTGTTGGGTCTGAGCTTCCTATTTCCATTATCTCCCCTTTCCCCAATACTTTGTCAAAAAAAAAAAAAAAACAAATTGCGGGTGTGTGTTTGAGTGGGTGTGTGTGTGAGTCTGTTCCCTTCGCTTAGTCCCACATCGCCTCCCAGTCCTTACCTGGTTAGGCTTATATCCTTGGTCCCCGTTTTCCAAAAGTTTGGATCCCTTTTCGGTTAGAAGCTCCTTGGGTTAGGTCTGGTATGGGTAGGGTCTATGGGTCCTTGTTGGGTCTGATCTTCCTGTTCCCATTATCCTCCCCTTCCCCAACACTTTGTCAAAAAAAAAAAAAAAAAATCGTGGCCACCCAAAGGCAAGATGCCACTTTGTCTTTTTCTTTCTATTTTTTTTCTATTTGTGTCCCAACTCCATGAGACTTCTTGCGTCACACTAACTCACATAAATTACACATTCAAACAATTCGAAATCCTTTAGATGAAACAAACCAAGTGATCCTTGAAATATAATTCAATATTCAAATTCAAGGTATAAAACGACCTTTAAATCAAAATCATCTTTAAAACTAACAAGGAAAAACTAGGACCAGCATACCCAACTTAAAATATAACTAGGAAACTAGACAAGTAAATTTTGAAATAACAACTAGGATAAACTCCTAACCACGCAGCTTCTAATAAATGGTTTCCTCAAAAGTTGGAAAAGAAGGGGTGAGTTCAAAGAAACTAGTGGATCATCTTAACTATTTAAATCATTATTTCAATAAAATAAAATGTACACGTCAATAACTTTCATAGATTAGGTGATTCAAATAGTAAATTGTTTATCAATTAACATTAAGACCGAAAAGAAATCACCTCAATGTTCCAAATTGTGAGGTTAATCCAAATGCTCAAACCCTTCTTCGTGAAGTGGGGTTAATCCATCTCTCAATTCCAATTCAGGAAATCAAATAACTAACAAGCTCGATCCGGGTTGAAACAATCATGATGAAATCCATCACCAAGCCAGTACGTGGATTATAATCTTTATTAATCTTTCTTTAATGGCAAGACATACCATATCATATTGAACCAAATATAGAATAGGAAAATAGCATGTGATTATGGTAAACATCATTCTATCTTTATTATAAACATGTTATTTAGTATGGTCATAGTACACATCATCGAAGTCATGCAAGCACCAGTCATTAATCTTATAACTCAATCATGCATATTTTCATCAAGTATAACATGTATATCCAAAGCAAATCTCTAAACTAAACAAGCATACATGCACACTTTATTTGTATCAAAATAATAAGTTAAAATCCAAAAATTATATCCACGTTATGCTCAATTCTTCCTAATCCTTGTGTTGTTATTCCAAACTTCCTTGAGTCTTCAACCTTAAAGATTAAGATGCAATACATTATTCTTTGTTATTCATATGTTTCCAACACTTTTAAATCATATTCTAATGATTCCTTATCCCATATGGCATATAATTTGCAAGGATATTATCCTAGATGAGCCTAAGTATAGTCTTGCTTCTATGTACCGCAGTAGAAGAAAGAAGTATCATAGTAATTACAACGCATAAGTGAGAAACAATAAGTGTAGATGCACTATTGCACTAGGCTATCACGCTGTTGCTAAGCCTGCAAGTATACAGGTTCGCTTGAGTATAAACCGGTGAGACTGGATATCGTCCTCAGGGAAAAGGGGTTTGATTAGTGATCTCAAATCCCAATTTACTATTGATTTGTGTTTTATCAAGACTCTAACTAATGTAATTGGATTAAACTTTGAACTAAAAGCTTTTCTAAACGGAAGCAATAATTCTATACTTAGAAATCTATTTGAAATGGTGTCTATGATAGTGAATGCCGCTGCATAATCTGTGATTCTTAGTTTTGATCATGAATTATTTACACTATGAGTTTTTGCTTGTGTAATTGAATCCCTCTCCCGAGGTGCTTCAATATTAAATAGATTTGTTTTATAAAGCCCTCTCCCGATGTGCTTACTCAACAACCTACGTCGTGTGTCCAAGAATCCCTGTGCAACCCCCTAGATCAGTCAATAACCTCCCGATTTACTAACTATTCTAAGTCCAAACTGTGATAACCACCCTTTAGACCTCTCTTCTGAGTTAGACTAAAGTGTTGAGTTCATCATGTCTATAGTCAGTAAACATAAAGCATTAAGTCTACACAATATGGAATAGAGTCTCTAATTCAATAACCACAGCTAGATATCACAAATCATGCATTGAACATCACATCCTAGACAAGAAAAACTAATTAGCTTGACATGAATTTGATAGAAAACATGAAACTATATTCAAAGAAGTAAATCATACTCAAGACTTAAGAATAATCTTCAATTCCCAATTGGAATACAAGTTTTTGCTCTGCATAGCCGTCACAAGTGGTTTCTTTTTGAATTAGGTTATATTGGCTCTAATAACCTCTCCCTATATATAGTCCCACACTAAAAAAATCCTAAAAAATATGAAAATCTCGATAATTACTCGAGTGACCGTGGTCAGTGATGCCCTTCGATAAAAGCTAAAATCCTCTCGTTCTGTCCACAGCGGTCTGTGATTTTTACACACAAATCACACTCTGGTTACTGCAGTCACTGTATTACCGACCGTGGTAACCAATGTGCTTTCTCCACGTATAGTTCTTCTTCGGCTATTGTGATCTTCAGTTGTGTGATTGCGGTCTTTTGGTGCTTTTTCATGATTTTTTCTCCTTTTTACCTTCATATGATGTATTCTTCCTTTGTGCTTCAACTTGTACCCTGCAATACACTCAATTTCCTTTCCCAGACATCATTTTCTCATAAAAGAACTTCAAAATTTTAAAAACAAAGCGTATAAAAACTTTAACCAATGCAAATCCCTAAACTATATGCTAATGCTACTAATTATGCAATTCTTTAACTAATTCTCCCTTTATTTCTTATAACATGCAATAATTCACCTAGACTAATGTTAGTTTGCTGCGCAACTAACAAATACCTTCAAACTTAGACTTTTGTTCGTCTTCAAACAAAGACTCTACTCTAAACTAACAAACATGTCACATAGAAGTGAATTTATTATCAGTCATCATTGTAACCTCAATTGTTTTTTGTTCCTTTAGTTTATGACTCATTAACAATTCCTTAGGGCTAGTTAGGTTGTCTAGATTTTCAATCCATCCTCTATTTTTTCTCAACTTCACACTTTCATTTGTTATTATCTCAACACTCCTAGACTTTATAAGTGATTTGCAGTCACCATCTCACTCATAGAAATCCTTTCCTAATACCTAGGTACACAGACCCTCTTAGTTTTCTCCTCTGTCTATCTACTACTAAAGTCAGACTATAGTTGAGATTAGTGGTCTTGCTTTTAGGTTGTAACGTGGTTGTTAGTTGCATAGCAGACTAACTGTACTACAGGTATTTTATGTATAATCTACATTAGTGTAATAGAAAATTTAGTGTATTTGCTTATATTTAGTTAAATATGCATTTAGAGCATTGTTGTATGATAAGTTACATATTAGCATAATTTAATGTGATTTTTAGCATTTTTATATGAATATAATGTCTGAGAAAGGTTTTCAGTGTTTGTGTAGGTTTAAAATGAACTAGAATAGGAATAGGAGCACGCGAGGAGTTGAAAATGGACAAAAATGAGGAAAAGTCACTAATGACCGCGGTAGACAGAACAAGGAATGAGAAGAAAACAACATCCCGCTGTGGACCGCAGTCGGTTTGTGATTAGAGACCTCGGACCGCAGTTGCTCGAGAGATTTCACATATTCGATTTTTTTATCGTACTGTGGACCGTGGTCGGTAGACTATTTTATTATTTTAGGGTTTTCTTTAGTGAAATACTATAAATAGGTCATTGTAGTAGGGTTTTAAGGGGGATTATCTGGTTTGAGAACAAAATTTCTAGAGAAAAACAGCTAACAAAGGAGAATAGAGAGAAGACAGAGAAGAATTGAAGATCAAGGTCCAAGATTTGAGTATGTTTATTTATGATCTTAATTCTTTGATGTGTGAACTCTTAATCATGTTAGGCTAGGTTTATTTTAAGTCTAGGATGTAAATCTGGATTGTAGAATCTTGATATTCTTATTTTGATTAATCTATTTCTGACGCTTTGCTTTATAATTTGGATTCTTAATGTTTTCTTTTTACTGGCCACAAAAGGAATGATTATAGAATGTTAATCTAACTCAGGAGAGAGGATTAATAATCTGAAAATCAAATTATAGACTTAGATCAATTAATTAACTGGGAGGATGTTGATTGTCTAGGAGGTTGCACGTTATAATTGTGTTTAATGCATTAGACTATTAACTGTACGCCTTGGGAGAGGGTATTAGTGATTAGACTAATAGGTGTTAAGGTACTAGTGCTAAACCTATAGAACAAAGGAATTTGATTAATTGAAATAGGAATTGAAGGTAATAACAAAAAAGTTTACTATCCTAGATAATATAATCTAAAAGAGTTTTCAATAATTTACTTTTCAGTTTTATATTTGACTATTTTCAGGAGTTTAATTCTTAATCAATCGAATTTGTAACTTTAATAAAGTTTAAATTGATAGTAAATTGGGCTTTTAGATAGTTGATTTTTTTATACGTTCCCTGAGGACGATATCTGGTCTCACCGGTTATTACTGTTGCGATCCCGTACACTTGCGGGGTCATCAACATGTTTTCGGTGTCGTTGTAGAGGAACAATGTAACTATCTTTAAACTAGTTGAATTTGATTTGATTTTAATTAAAGCATTTTATTTATTTATTTTTATTTTTTTATTTCTATCTTGTTGGCTCACTACACTTGATTCGTTTGTTGAGTTGTGGTGTTTCAGGCTTGCATGAGTAGTGCATCCTTTGCCAAGGAAGATCCTGAGTTGTCCAAAACTCTAAGGCAGATTCAGATTGAATCCAAGGGACGTGTATCAAACATGGCTGAAAGTGGTAGTTCGAGTGTTGGTAACAATTGGGAGGCACCATTACGGAACTTCTTCAAACCTGTCTTGAACAACAACTACTCTGGGATTGCGAGGACACCAATCCATGCAAACAACTTTGAACTGAAGTCGTCCTTAATCACAATGGTGCAACAACAACAGTTTGGGGGTTTAGCAACTGAAGATCCTATGGCTCATCTGAATTCTTTCATGGAGATATGTGACACAGTAAAGATGAACAGGGTCACTGAAGATTAATTACGGCTGCGACTTTTCCCTTTCTCTTTAAGGGACAAAGCTAAAACTTGGTTACAAACGCTTCTACCTGGTAGCATTACTACATGGGAAGATATGGGGCAGAAATTTCTGCAAAAATACTTCACACCCGCCAAAGTCCATCAATTATGGGGTGAGATCAGCTCTTTCAAGCAACTAGACTTCGAGTCTCTCTATGAAGCTTGGAAGCGGTTCAAAGATTTACTAAGAAGATGCCCACAACATAGTTATCTCCCATGGCTCCAGATTCAGATGTTTTACAGTGGTCTAACACCATCTACCAGAGCGTTAGTGGATTCTGCAACCGGTGGCTCTCTAATGGGAAAATCTACTACTAAAGCTACTCAACTAATTGAAGATATGACATCCAATGCATATGGGTATGAATCAGAAAGAGGATCAGTTAAAGGAATTGGGTTATATCAAGTAGATGGTATGATAGCTCTACAAGCCCAAATGGCATCAATAACGCGTCATATCAATATCTTGACAGAGAAGTTGGGTAGTAGTCAGGGCAAGCAACAGCAGCATCAATCTATTTTGGCCATTGCTGAAGCTCACAAGGCATCCCTTACAGAAAAGGCATCTATTGAGCAACTGAATGCACTTAACAATTTCAATAATTATCAAGGGCAGCAGCAGATGTATAATGTTCATCCATACTATCAGATGAGCAATAACAGAAATTTCCAGCAAGCTCCACAAAGTCATCATCAGAGCTTGGTTGAAAAGAAACCATCATTGGAGGACAAAATGGATGCAATGACAAATATGCAGGCACAATTCTTCAAACAGCTGACTAATAGGATTGATCAGAATGACAATAGAGTTTTCGGGTTAGAAATTCAGATAAAAAATGTCAATGCCACTATGAAAAACCTTGAGACTCAGATGGGAAAGATAGCCCAAGTAATCTTTAGTCAGCAGAAAAGTTCTTTTCTCAGTGCCACTCAAGTACATCCTAAAAAGAGTTGCCAGGCCATTTTTTATAGTAAAGTGAATGAATTGATGCAGAACCCACCCTTGCCCTCCAGCCCCTCTGTGCTAGTTGATGAAGCCATCCAATTTACGGGACCTATTGTGACTAAGCCTACTCATATAGTGCTCACTAGTGGGGCAGAGAAAGATGATATGTTTGAAAGCATTACTACTCAAGGCAGCAAGTATATTGAACCGTTTCAGCTATCCTTCCCACAGAGGTTTGAAGATTATGTGACCGTGCAGCCGGCGGAGGAATCTAGTGCTAATCTACAGAAACAACTACCTCAGAAACTTACTGATCCTGGAAGCTTCACCATTCTATGCCAAATTGGTTCGAGATTCTTTGATAAGGCATTATGTGATTTTGGGGCAAGCATTAATCTGATGCCAATGGCAGTATATAAAGAATTAGGGTTGTCTGAATTAAAGTCTACTACTCTTTCCCTGCAGCTAGCTGATAGATCATTCAAATAGCCACAGGGTGTTGTAGAAGATGTTTTAGTAAAGGTGGATGAGTTAATATTCCCAATTAACTTTGTGGTCCTTGACATGGATGATTATGGGGAGTTTTTACTAATTCTTGGGAGGCCATTTCTAGCTACAAGCCATCCACTTATTGATGTTGCCAGAGGAGAGCTTACTTTGCGAGCACATGAAGATAGACTGATCTTTTCTATATATCACTCTTTGAAGTCTCCTCCTAAAGTGCAAGTTGGCTTTGAAATAGAGCTGCAAAAGCCCAGACCTCCTGATATTAAAGTTGAAGATATTGTTTCTACTAAAGGGGAAGTAATCAAAGCATGCTAGAAGCGTTGTTACACCATTGCTGAGCTACTTGATGCATAACCATTTCTGAAGAGGCAGTCACATGAACAATTACTGAAACATATGCGGCCACCTGACAACAAAAAGCTAGAGTTGCCAAAAGCCAAAGTGTTTGTGTAGATTAACAAATTGGGTTTTAGTTAACCCATATCCACGTCGAGATAATGACGTTAAACATAGCGCTGAGTGGGAGGTAACTCACTAGTTTTTATTTTTTTTTTATTTCCTTTTATTTTTATTTTAGTTTAATTTAACTTCTTAGGTATGCATGCATATTCAAACAAAAATGCATGCCTTTTAGTTAATATTTCTTTAATGCTCTTTTTTTTGTTCCAAGCAGGTTTATGAGTATATATGTGGATGCCTGTGCTTAAGTCGATCCTCCATGTGTGTGTGAAAGTGAAAGTGTGTTCTTGAGGACAAGGCACAATTTAAGTTTGGGGGTGCGCATTGAAGAACATGAGCATGTCACATATATAAATATTATTGCAATCATTTCATGACATTTAGATATTAGGATTATTTATTTAGAGTTAGGACATGAGCATATAGAACATATAGATGTCACTTAGGCTAGATCCATGCCATATTTCTTGAAAATTTTTACTGAGTAACCTATGAAATTGAAAATTCCTCTAGTGTGATGAGACAAAGAACTAAGGTACTTTCAAACAGTCTATGTGCTTGGTTTGTCTGAAATTTTACCTTGACAGATATCTGTAGTCTTGGGTAGATTAAGAATTCGAAGACTGAGGAAAGTGAGGAGTAGAAACCAAACCACAAGTGGAGAGAATTTCCCACAAACTCTTGAAATAATCAAATCTATCTTGAACACTGCTTAGGAATGACTATAAAAGGAAAATGAAGTAAGCCACCATTGTTTGAGTCATAGCCTAAAGGCTGGTCCCAACATTTATAATCCTTTGTAACCAATTTTGAGCCTTATAGCATGTTTTCTTGTTATGAACCTAAACATTACATATATAAACACTCTATCCTTATATAAATATCTCCAGTGGACCTATTTGTGTGCACTTATGATTTTAATACTGCCTATTTTAATTATGTGAAAGAAGGAGGGGATGCTAATATTGAAATACATATGTTTTTAGTTTTTTTTTCAACTTTTATTTTGTTTAGTAAAAAAAAAAGGAAAAAAAAGTTATATTTATTTCTTTAGTATTTCAGTATTGTCAATGATAGCTAAACTTTCTATTTTTGTATGAGTGTACATGTAAGTACAATTTGGAGTGCACGTGATGAAATAAGTTTGGGGGAGATATGAAGACAAAGTTGTGAGCATGAACAAGAAATACAAAAGCTTAAAAAGAAAGGAACAAGCTATATTGAAAAAAAAAATCAAACAAAATAGGTTGTTATTATAGCCATGAGTGTACATTTGAGTCAGATTTAAATTCCTATTACACTTGTTCCTTAAGTCAGACCACATTACAACCTAAAAGAAAGACCACTAATCCTGACTATAGTTTGAATTAAGTAGAAGATAGATAGAGGAGAGAATTGAGAGGGTCTGTGTACTTAGGTATTAGGAACGGATTTCTGTGAGTGGGATGGTGCCCGCAAATCACTTACAAAGTCTAGGAGGATTGAGATACTAACAAATGAGAGGGTGAAGTTAAGGAAGAATGGAGGATGAACTAAAAATCTAGACAACCTGAATGACCCTACAGACTTGTTAATGAGTCATAAACCAAAGGAATGAAAGATTGAGGTTACAATGATGAGTGAAAATGAATTTACTTCTATGGTATGATGTGTTAGTTTAGATTAAAGTCATTGTTCGGGGATGAACAATAGTCTAAGTTTGGGGGTATTTGTTAGTTGCATAGCAGACTAACTATACTACATGTATTTTATGTATAATCTGCATTAGTGTAACAGAAAATTTAGTGTATTTGATTATATTTAGTTAAATATGCATTTAGAGCATTGTTGCATAATAAGTTGCATATTAGCATGATTTAATGTGATTTCTAGCATTTTTTATATGAATATAATGTCCGAGAAAGGTTTTTAGTGTTTATGCAGGTTTAGAATGAACAAGAATAGGAATAGGAGCACACGAGGAGTTGAAAATGGCCAAAAATGAGGAAAAGTCACTAATGATCGCGGTCGGCAACGCCAACCGTGGTAGATAGAGCAAGGAATGAGAAGAAAATAATATCCCGCTGTGGACCGCGGTCGATTTGCGATTAGAGACCTCAGACCGCGATTGCTCGAGAGATTTCACATATTCGATTTTTTTATCGTACTATAGACCACAGTCGGTAGACATGTTTTATTATTTTAGGGTTTTCTTTAGTGAAATACTATAAATAGGTCATTGTAGTAGGGTTTTAAGGGGGATTATCTGTTTTGAGAACAAAATTTCTAGAGAAAAACAATTGATAAAAGAGAACAGAGAGAAGACAGAGAAGAATTGAAGATCAAGGTCCAAGATTTGAGTATGTTTATTTATGATCTTAATTCTTTGATGTGTGAACTCTTAATCATGTCAGGCTAGGTTTATTTTAAGTCTAGGATGTAAATCTAGATTGTTGAATCCTGATATTCTTATTTTGATTAATCTATTTGTAAGGTTTTGTTTTATAATTTGGATTCTTAATGTTTTCTTTTTATTGGCCATAAAAGGAATGATTATAGAATGTTAATCAAACTCGGGAGAGAGGATTAATAATATGAAAATCAAATTATAGACTTAGATCAATCAATTGACCGAGAGGTTGTTGATTGCCTAAGAGGTTGCACGTTATAATTGTGTTCAATGCATTAGACTATTAACTATACGCCTCGGGAGAGGGTATTAGTGATTAGACTAATAGGTGTTAAGGTACTAATGCTAAACCAACATACCAAAAGAATTTCATTAATTAAAATAGGAATTGAAGGTAATCACAAAAAAGTTTACTATCCTAGATAATTTAATCTAAAAGAGTTTTCAATAATTTACTTTTCAGTTTTATATTTGACTGTTTTCAAGAGTTTAATTCTAATTCTTAATTAATCGAATTTGTAGCTTTAATAAAGTTTAAATTGATAGTAAATTGGGTTTTTATATTGTTGATTTTTTTATACGTTCCCTGAGGATGATATCCGGTTTCACCGATTATTACTATTACGATCTCGTACACTTGCGGGGTCATCAACAGTGGTCCGGCTCAGAGTATAAGTGTAATAGGAATTTACATCTAACTAAAGTGTACACTTATAGCAATAATAACAACCTAGTTTGTTTCTTGTTCATGCTAACAACTTTGTCTTCATAACTCCCCCAAACTTATTTCATCACGTGCACTCCAAATGATACTCACATGGACACTTAAACAAAAATAGAAAGTTCAGCTATCATTGAAAATATTGACATACTAAAGAAACAAATATAACTCCTTCTTCTGCCCCTTTTTTTAAAGAATATAGCAAACTCAAACATAGACTGAAAACATATGTATTTTCATGTCAGCATCCCCTTATTCTTTCATGTCATCAAAATAGACCATATTAAAACCATGAACGCACACAAATAGGTCCAACTAAGATATTCATTAAAGGATAAAGTGTTTACATACATAATGTTTAGGTTCATAGGAAGAAAATAGGTTATAAGGTTCAAAATTGGCTACAAGGGATTATGGATGCTGGGATCGGCCTTTAGGCTATGACTCAAAGAATGATGGCCTACTTTATTTCCCTCCTATAGTCATTCCTAAGCAGTGTTCAAGACAGAATTGATTACTTCAAAAGTTTGTGGGAAATTTTCTCCATTTATAGTTTAGTTTTCACTCCTCACTAACTTCAGTTTTCGATTCTCAATTTACCTAAGACTACAAAGATCTGTCAAGATCAAATTTTAGGCATACCAAGCATACAGACAGTTTGACAGTACCCTAGTTCTTTGTCTCATTATATTAGAGGAACGTTACATCAAAACACTTTACTCTAAATGCTTCCTAGAATGCATCTACCAAAAATTTTACAAAGGAAAATTGACAAAAACTGATAAAATAAAAGAAAACTGACCCTGTTTGTTGTGTGTTAGGCACTAAGCACATACCCCAAAACTTGAATGGTGCCTTGTCCTCAAGAACACATAGATTGGCACATGTAGGAAAAAGAATACAACAAACATGCATTCAAAGAGAGAAGAAAATTAGTCTAGAAGTCATAAAAAAATGCATTGTACAAGTAAAACCATTGATAAGGAGTAATGCATCATCATAAAAACACGAGAACAACAAAAGTACAAAAATTTTGAGTTTCAAGAGCATCAAAAAGGCAGCAATAGAATTAAAGAAAACATCAAGGCTTAGAGGTCTGTGATAATGTTCATTTTGACATTAAATTTGTTATCTTATAATTAAGCATTATCATATTTTAAGGTTCATTATTTAGTAATTAATTATAAAATATATTTAACTTCTTTTTATATAAATTCAT
>JAJIYU010016702.1:0-12079 GCA_030144865.1 Tinospora cordifolia | reverse complement strand
ATTAAATAAAACTTTCTAAGGAACAATCTCCGCGCAGGCTGATCAGTTTCCTGTTGTGAAAAATAAGGGGGTGAGCTACACAGCCCAGTGAATCATTCCATCTATTTAATCAATTATTCCAACCAGACAATGCAAGCAGATCAAACACTTTCAGAGATTAATTCGATTCACCCAATATATTAATTCAATCGTAATTTAGATCGAACGGGAATACCCTCTGTGCTCCAGATCTAGGGAGAGAGATCAATTCTGAAACTCAAACCCATTTCTAGTCCGTTCATTTTTGAAACCCGTCCCAAGCTGGTATCAGTCTTGACGGCCAGATCCAATTCTACATGGAACACAGAAAGTCCCCCGCACCGGTACGTGGTTGAAATCTCATTTAATCTGACTTTTGTGTGCAAAAGCATGGTAGATAAATATTTCAACAGAAATTGAACATACTACAGTATAACATGATAAATTAACAAAAGCACAAATGTTCGATTTCTGATGTAGAAGATCGTACGAGACGCAACTACAGCGCATACTCTCTCAAACAGGAAAACGACTTTCTATTTCTGATGTAGAAGATCGTACAAGACGCAACTACAGAGCATACTCTCTTGGTCGTGCAACATGATGAATGAAAGACATAAATGCAAAGAACAAAGATAAAAACATAAAAGAATCAAACTAACCAAACAAGCAAACATCATCTAAATTAAAATAATAAATTAAAAGAAAGGAAAGAAACTCACATCGAGATCGCTTCCTAAATTATTTGTAGCACTTCGTGGCTACTACTTCGCGAACTATTTAGAATAACTCAAGCAAAGAAGAACTTAGAACTAAGGTTGCCAAGAAGGAGGCAAAGAGAGAAAGCAAGAAGAATTCTCAACTCTTGTCTTTGGGATGAATGAAATGGGTGGAGTAGGAGGGTTTATATAGGGCCCTCCTCCAAATAGTGTCTCTAACTTTCCAATGTGGGATTATTCTTTCCCACACATGCCCACTTTAACATCTCAACACATGGGATATTTCATGAATGCTTTTCCTTTACCCATTTTTTCTCTATGTATATTATCATCATACTAACCAAAATATTATTTTGATGAGAGCATCTAATTAATATTTTATACACATACTTTTTCTATATTAATATCATACTAAAAATATTATTTTCTTATTCAAATAGAGAAGCATGTAATTACCCAACAATTCTATATGTCTAATATTAATCATTGTATATTCCTTTATGTTTCTATGCTAACTAGTTAATTTCATACCAATGACAAATATACATATTTATACGTATATGTGTTTTAAACCCAAATTTCGGTTATTACGTTACTAAAGTTTCATGTATTACAATTATTATGTCACTAAAATTTCAGGTATTACAATGATGGTCCAATAGAAAGTTGTCTAAGGGTGATGTGGATGAATGGTACAAGTGGCTTATGATCTAGTTACCCTTCTTGTGTAAGATGGTGAAAATTTTAAATGAAGGGTAATATATAACTATGTATAGTAAAAAGCATGGGGAAGGGTGACCAATATAAATGAAGGAGAATGATGGTATGTAAGAGAGACTTTCTCTAATGGTGATTACGTGAAAAAAGAGAAATAAGATGGGTTAGGACTAAGCTAAAAGGGAACATGTAGCATGTGGGTTCTTGGAAAGACTACTTGACTAATCAATATCAACTTTGGTTCTCTCATAAATTTGAAATCATCCATTAGATTATCCTCGTGATCCACAACAAGGAATGGTGGATGATGAAGATGTCTTGTCTTAAGATTTTTCCAACTTTCATCTTGACCATTGATGCTTCTCAAGACTTGCAAGATCTTCACTTTAATGATAGATAAATGAGATGACGCAAAATTGATGATCTCAAGGCTCCTAAGCTCACATGCTCCATTGTTATTAATTTCTCATTACATCTACATTCCTACAATTAAAATAATACCACGTAATGAGTGATTAATTAAAATTGATTTATATAATACATGTGATTTAATTTTAAAATATTAACCTCTTTGAAAATATGCGAATTTATATAAAAAAAAAAGTTGAATATATTTTATAATTAGTTACTAAATAATGAGCCTTAAAATATGATAATACTTAATTATAAGATAGCAAATTTAATATCAAAATTAGCATTATCAATACTCAATCATCTCATACCAGTTGAGTATAGGAAAATAAAATCTTTTATACCCATTGACCATTCACCAAATACGACTTATTGATCTCCGAGTCTAATATTCTTCCATAAACCCAGATCTCCACTCGTCCCATATCACTTAAAAATCAGAGATATAGTATTGTCCAGATCTTGTGTCTTACTCAAACAAGTCTTTCATTTTTAAAACATTTTTGTCTTTAACCTATGTTCTAAAGATTTTTATTCATAATCTATTGTGTCATCTTTAACAATACCAAGATTTTTCCTAAGCTCATTCCTTAGACCTAAGGACTCAATAACACCATTAAAAGGTTCCTCCATCAAACCTTTAGCCTACAATTTATGTTTCATACACTTGCCTAGTTTATATATTAACCAACCTCTGATACCAACTTTGTAACATCCCAACCTTTACTCATCCAACCACACCGAGGCCAAATTACAAAAATGATTTTGGACGCAATAAATAAAAGGGAAATAAATGACTTGTTAATAGTAATCACAGGGTCAACCAAAGGTTGGGCATGCTACGTCATCATTTTGTCATTAGTGTTCCAAGGATCACAAAATCAATTAAATAATTGGAGATATCATCAAATAAAGGGAAATCAAATAAAACTTACATAATCATGTAGTGCTTCGAATAAAGAAAATTGATGGTTCTAGCTCATTGGTCTTACAAGATTCATGGACTATATAAAATAACAAAACAAACTAAAATAAAAAATATTGGGCCACATGGCCGACTCAAACTAGTTCAAATGACATCATCAGCGTTTAGTGGGTCTCCTGATTTAGTAAGTACCTAAAAAGAATAGATGGAAATAGGGTGAGGTCAAAGGACCTCGGTGGATTATCCTTAACACTTTTCATGCATTTTAAAAATTAAAACATCAGTTTGTAAATGCTTCGAAAATTTTAAGCATACCAAACAATCCATTGGTTCATAATTGACTTTAAGACCAAAAAGGCTATCCTCAATATTTTTCTTCTCTAGGATGAGACATCCATTGGTTTAAGGCATAGTCTAGGGAACTTCTTAAAGTAAGCATCGACCCTCAATGACATATTTCTAAAGGCATTGACTATCAAGGACACTTCTAAAGCAAGGTCATCTTAAAAGTATGCATTAAACAAAAACTACGCAGTAGTCATACATGAAAGTCGTACTATATTATTCTATGACCCTAACTCAACTTATTTTTAATCAAAAAATATTCGATGGTAGTCAAATACTGAAACACCATGGTGAACCTATTCACTAGGAACAATACCCATGATAATCAAATATGGATACACTGCACTGATATATGTTTGGTTTCTTAATCATTTTTGTTTAGTTGTAGGCATGCCATAAATAAAATAACCATCCATATGCGTGGATCGTAACAATAAGTGAATTAATGACAGGTTTCAATCATTCATAACATGACATAATATATAATTTAAAACCCTAGCATGCTTCTAATTATACAACCATTCATGCATATAAACCAACATGGAGTCAATGATATACTAACATGAATCTAATCACAAAATTCAACAAAAATGAACATATTCGTATTAGAGTTTTAATAATTATAATATAAGAGAGAGTTAAGAATTATTTTCACCTATACTTGCATTTTGGGTTCCTCAAAAGTTATAATTTAAGACTCAATCCTCCGAACTTAACCTATTAAGTTCTAGTGTTAGGTTTAGTGTTTTATCTTTTACAAAGTGTCCTTATACCTTTTTTAGTCTTTTTATTCTTTACCATTTAAGGATATGGTATGTGCTCCAATCAATGCTCTTACCGAACCGATCATTTTTAGATGACTTAGAGTTCTTTACAATTTTTATTCTAGTCTCAAAGAGTCACTATCTATGACTCCTTGAAACTTTTTTGATGTGATTTTAAGATTTTTAATGCATAACTATGGTCATTATACATCCATTGTACCGAAACCATGACTATGCACTATTTCGGTGGGCTTAGTTTTGCTTTTTCATGTGACTAACCATTTGGACCCACTTTAATACTTGGGTTATATTTTAAGATGATTCTAAGTTTATTTTACAATTCCTTATTACCCGTAAGCCTAAAGTAAGCTTTCAAAAAGGATATATCGAAAGTGTTCTCTTTTTAAAGTTTGTTATGTCCCTTTCATATCTTACAAGGCTATGGGCTAGAGTTTCTATTTCTAATCACTTTCTTTCAATTATAAACCATATCCTAATGGTTTCTAAGTATTTTAACTTTAGTACAAGGGTTGTAACTTTTAGCCCTAAGCTTTTTAACACTTAGATACATGAAAACCCCATCTGTAATCGTTTTCATTCCCATTTTACCCCTAAATCGAGGTCATTCTTTTAGGGATTTGTTCATATCTTTTCCCACACTTTTTCTCATCAGTCCCATATTGGTCTACATGTGTAACTCACTATTACATGGCTTTAAACTGCTTATATGCACTAAAACACCCCAAAAATGTTTAGTTTTGGGTGTTTTAGTTATAGTGCATGTGTTTGTGTATGGATAACATTTTCCATTTCTTGTGTCCACTTTGAAACACATTTCTCCTATGTTCTTAGGTCATAAAACTTTGATATGTGGCTGCATACATTCAACTCATATGATTTGCAAATAAAGCGCCTAAAACACCCTCTTTTTAGTATTTTTCACCTACATACCTTAAGGAGTTTGTGTGTAGGGTGTTGGGATGCCACTATCTAGTTCAAAACACATCTAAGGAAGGTGATTCTCATGTTGAAAATCACAGTTTACCTTATTCTCTAACGGTGGACATGTGTGTGTGCAAAAAGAATCACCCTAATTAAACTAGGGTTTTGAAGGAGTATACCTTATCTTGTGTCTCCTTTTGCCTACTTCTTTGTCTATGACCCTTAACCATTTCCTCCTCTCTTAACATTGAGAATCCAATAATATATCATAAAAAATAGAGATTTAAAATCTAAACAAAAGACGTGGCCAAAAGGGTCACATAGTGTATGTTTAACATTTTTTTTGTGTACTTTTGAGGCATTTTTACATGGTCTTTGGAAGGGGGTTTTCAAGTGAGTTTTTGGTGGTTATATAAGGATATTTTGAAATGGTTCTTTAATGGAAAAATAGTAGTTTAAAAATCCATAGGAATGCCCCATAGGTGGTTTCTCCATATGCTAAAAACATGAATTTAAGTAAGTAAATGACTAAGTTTGAGGGGTTTTTTTGTGATAGTTTCTTTTTATGGGTGTTTGGTTGATCTTTAGGATATTTACAAAGGTTGAAAAGGTGTTAAAAAAGTGTTCTAACGATGGTTGAAATATGGAGATTATGATAACTTTGAGTGGCAGTTCGGCAAAGAAAAGAAGATGGGAGAAAAATGTATGATTTTACTCACCTTGAGGGTCTTCTTCCTTGATCTTCTTGTCCTCCTTCTTCTTGGATGTCCGAGGGTGTAAGAAGAGGTTGGGAGAGTTAAGAAATGAAGCGTTTTGAGTGTGCAAAGAAGAGGGTAGGAAACAGTTTGCAATTTAAGTATGGGGTGATGAGAACAATGGCTTGTGTTGGGTTTTCTCTTGTGCAAACCCTAGAGTTTGTTGTCTTCTTCTCTTAGGTTGTCAAAGTGAGAGAGTGTGTGAGATTTTCGATGAAATATTAGTCCTTGATAGTAACACCCTGCCTCCCGTGCCCGGGCCCACATCCTCTAATGGTATCTTACTTTGATATTTTTGGGCCACCCGAGAGGCGAGCCCATGTTACTTTATCCTTATTTTGTTTTCTTTTCCATATCCATAAGATATCCTGTGCTCATTAATCTATATACAAAAATCTATGATGCTATAAAATAAAGTAAATCCTTTATTATTAAATAGAAAAATTCAAGGGTTACAATGAAATGAAATAATAAATTTGGGCCCATATGCCCTACAATGAGATTAAATAAAATTTTCTACAAATTAAATTAACGCCCAAGTAGCCTTGATAATTAATTCTTGAAATATTAAAAATAAAGGGTGAGTTATGAAGCCCAGTGAATCATCCCAAATATTTAATTCATTATTTCAACAAAATAAAGCATGCATAGCAACCACTTACAAGGAATTAAATGATTCAATCTATTGTCATTAAAGATCAAAAGGATATCCCCCTAGCATTCCAACCCTAGGCAAAGAGCTACTATATTGAACTTAGACCCAATGGAGTGAGGTAGGATCAATTTCGAACCCTGCATCACCTCATAACCCTTGTTTGGAATGCTCACGATGCAAATTAGACCCTGTGTTGGTACGTTGTTAAAATCTCTATTTAATCTTTTATTAATCGTAATAGCATAACAAATAGTTATTTAAACACAATTTAAATATTCCAACGGTATAACATTACATCACAGATCAACATTTAAAATAAAATAAGGATGACTTTCGATTTCTGATGTAGAAGATCGTACAAGATGCAACTATAGAGCATACTCTCTCAGTCATGAACAATATTATAATTTAAGTGCATAAATTAAAAAGACATATAAAAGAAAATAACCTAACCACACAAGCAGTTATTATTTAAATCAAAATAATAAATTAAAAGATGAGAATCATTTCACCTCGAGATCGCTTCCTTCTGAACCCTCTTCAGATCTTGTAGATCTTTCTCCCTTCGCTTGCACTAGATTTGTGCAACACTCTTTTGCTACTACTCCGCTAGCTATTTAGAATAACTCAAGAAAGAAAAGAAAGCACTAGGTGTCAAAAGAGAGATAGAGAGAGCAAGAAGGAACTCTATTCAGTTCTTGCTGAGATGAAAAAGAATGAAGAAGGAGAGGGGTTTATATAGGATCTTTCGAGGGTGAATTCATAAATTTTTGGTATTTTTGGAATGAAAATCTTACATTTATTCTCAATTGTGACGACTAAGATTTTGGGTTTGAGATTAGACTTTTTTTAATTTCTCTTCTTCTTTTTTTGGTTGATGCACATGGATTGCCAAAAATTGTGCAATCACAATTTATGCAATTTCGGCACCAAATTCTCATGACATATTATATATACTCTTTACGGTTGGTGTGTGTAACAATCCTTAATTTTTACGACACATAAATTAATCTAAATAAAGGTAAATATGTATATACGTATTTATATGGATTACTCATGTACATATGTGTTAATTACACATAGGTATTAATAATACAAGTTACGCATATAAATTAGTTAAATTAAATTATTTGTAAAATATAATTTATAAAAAGATTTAGAAAATAAAATAAATTTGGGTGATGTAATAATAATAATCTAGATAGAATACAAACAACGAAAAAATAAATATACATGTATGTTTCATGCGGTGTATATATATGTGTTTATATTAGCACATAGGTGGAGGTAGTGAGTTAAATAAAAATAAAACATATATGTAATGAAGGTGTTGAAAATATATAAATTGTTGGTATTATATAAATATGGGTATGGGATGAATTTATACTTATATGCAACCAGCAAACAACAAGATATGTATTATACTATATAATTATACAATTATATTATACTATATAATTATACATGTGTAAGTGGTTAGGAGAGGGTATTTGAGTAATTTAGGAAATGATATGGTGGAGTTGAGATCTTGATATTAAAGTGGGAACTTAGAATTTGGGTGGCTGAAACATGTAAGTGGGTGATTGTGTGCATTGGGCAATGCATAAATGTAATGCATCGGGCGGTTTGCACGTACAAATGAAATGGATTGTTGGTGTGAAGAAATTAGTGGGCATGTGAGGTGAGGCGGTGAGCAATTGCGCTTCATTCTGTCATTCTCTCTTCTGTTCTTCGATTTCCAGAATACTGATCGCCCAAAACGCGACTAGAAGAGAGAACCTATATAGAGAAGACGTACACAAAGCAAAATTTTGATTTTTTTTTTATCTAATTTGACGCTGAGGTAAGTTTTCTTTTAGTTACAAAAATACTTACTCTACTATAATTTTAAGGGTGTAACTTTTGTTCTAGACAGTATTTTATAGTCCTACCAAAAAATTAAATATTTTTTCACAGTGAGTAGAACTCAGTAAAAGTTATACCAAAATACTATTGATGATAAGTAGATCTCATATATGTAGTTAAATTGTGTTACTTTATCCTGTATATTCTGAAATAAATACCTAAAGTTTTATAACTTTTAAATAAGCTTTTGATGGGTCTGAACCCTAATAAAAGTTTGATTGAAATCCATAGGAATGTAGCGAATAAAAATACGTATCCATCGACACTAAATTCGTGAATTTTGAATATTAATTAAAATTTTGGTGAGCGATTAAGCACTTGGGTTATTTATCAATATTTTAAAAAAATTAATAAAAATATAAATGTAATTGGGGAAGCTTATTTTTAATAGTTTCTGCTATAAAAATATATTATATTAGCAAAAAAATAATCTTAAAGATTATTAGCATATCAAAGTTACTGTACACCAATACATGAGAGCAAATATATATATTGGGTTAGATATAAACTGTAAATTTGATTTGATGCATGTAAAATGATTTGTGATGACAGGATTTGATTTGTGCTGTGAAGATAAATTATTATTAGATAATAGGAACTCGTTGGATAATAATTTTGTGATAATCTTTACTTATGGTGTTATATTTGACATTGATATTATATTGAAATGTCTGATTTTATTTAAATAAAACGATGTATTGCATTTCATGCTTATTTGAATCCCATAAAATGGTTTTGATGCAATTACATATCTAAGTAGGTTATTGACATGACAATATTTTTATTAGTCCAAATCTTAGGGTGCAGACTCATAAGATTGACCGTTATAGTAATCTTGGTTGGTATGTTCCCGACATGAGATCAATGAGATAAAAATAAATAGATAATTGAATAACTAGAGGTTCTGTATACTTCTCATTTGCACGGTGAGGAGCACATTTGCTCTGTTATTTGAAAGGAGAAAGATGGTTCATGCTTTTAAAATGATTGCATATTATTAAAATTGAATGTATGTTCATTCATTATATTATGCACGTATGTTATGTTTATTTCATTTTGTAAGTGATTTAAAATTTGTTTTATTTCGCATGTTTTATGTATATGATGGTTATAAAATATCATAAGTTACATTATTCACTAAGCTTGTATTTTGTTCACTTTATTTTTCATTATTTTCTTCAGATTTTGACAGCAAGGGAAAAGAAAATATGATGTAAAATTATTGTTAAGATCTTTGAAGTTAATAGTATGTTAAAATTATGATAATTGGCCAGATATCTAGATTTGAAGATGTATATAGACGTGTTATCTTCTGAATGTAATGTCAGAATAAATTATGGATTGTGTGAATGAGTGATTTATTTTACGATAAAATATATGTTTTTATATTAATTATAATTATCAGGCGATTTAAATTTGGTGACATGTTATATTTTTAAAAGAGATTTTATCAAATTTTTTTAAAAAAATTGATAATTTGATTGAGAAAGCTTAAAGAATTTTTTTGACATGTCAATATTTAAAAATTTTATGTTGGTCCTAACATTACCCGAGAATGGGTTGAAATAGGTGTAAACTCACGAATTCTTCTTCTTTTCGATTTTGGCGGCACGCACGAATTCGAATTCAGCAAGTTTTTAATTTTATTAGTGCACCCATCAAAAACCCAAGCTCAAACACTCGGTACGTGAAAAAAAATGCTTACGTTAAGTAAACCTGACACACTGGGTTAACAATTGCTCAGCCATAAACGATGACATATTACATCCTTGTGACTAAATACTTTAAATTCCACGTATTAAAAAATATTAGGTTAATATATTAATACTTTGGTGACCTTTGTTGGTACTTTTAAGGTTAATATATTTTGGAGTTTTTTTGCTTATATATATATATATATATATATATATATATATATATACCCCAATATTTTTAAACATAATATATTATAACCATATATTATATAATATTATATATATTTACATATTAATACACATACTAAATATATATTTATACTCATCTAATATTTAATATTTGTATTATATATTTAACACATACCTGTCTATATATATTTCTATTTTTTATATTACTAATTTTTGGATACCAAAATTTCTCGATTAATTTTATATTTGATACTTTAGAATATAAACAATTTATATCAAAAATGTTATAAAATTTTCAAAGTCAAATTATTTTATTTAATTTCATTCATCAAATTTAGTATAAATCTTCAGGGTATTACATTATTGATTGTAATATTCCACATCGGTCCGACTCCAAAAAATTTTTTTGGTTAAATGTGCATTCAATGGTGTCTTATTGTGTCGAACGCTTTTGAAAGACTGATGTTCAAGTCTCGTCAAAGACAAAACCCTGCACCCAGTCAATGGTGGCTAAGGTGAGGACAATATTAATACGTAGTGGGCCCGGATTGTTACAAATGATATCAGAGCTGTTCTTTATGAACTGGAGGTGTGAATCTCGAGAACGAGATTGCTCCCAAGGGAATATCCCACATCGGTTCAACTCTAGGAGGATTCATGGGCTAAATGTGTGTTCGATAGTGTTTCATTGTGTTGAACACTTTTGAGAGACTCAGGTTCGAGTCTCACCAAGGACAAAACCCTGCATCCAATCAATGGTGGCTAAGGTGGGGACAATCTCAGTACATAGTGATCCCGAGTTGTACATTGATTTGTGCAAAAAGGGAGATGTCCTAGATGAGAGAATGAGGGTGGCCATGATTTTTCATTTCCTCCCTATTTCCACTTAATGCATTAGATTTCCTTGTTTCTCTAGTTTTCTAGCTTTCTTCTTCTTCTTTTTAGAAACTCTTTAAATACCATTTATCAGATTTATTCTCTCCACATGGTCCCGTCCTATTAGAGAGTAATGGAATAAGGATGTTGTCATGTTGCTAATGATGAAAAATAATTTAGATTACGCCATGTGTTCTAAATCTGAAAATCAAATTTTAAATTTTAATTTTGAATTTTAATTTTTGGCAGCTTATTTAATCAATGATCTCATGGTCTTTGGCATAACTTAATTCTATGAATTCTATGAGACCATTGTTAAAATTATATTACATATCCTATCCATTATAATGTACATTAAATAATACATTATATATTAAATAATTCATTGTACATTATATTAATCTATAATCACTATTCAAATTTTTTTTAATCTATTATCTTTACTTTTTTTTACTAGGTTAATTACTTGTGATTACTTTCATGCAAATAATTTTTATTTTTGTGAAAAGCAAAAAGTAATTGATTGAGGTTTGAATTAGAACCTCTTGTTTTAAAAAAATATTATTTTAACTAATTGGGCTATTGAATTTATTATTGTGAATAAAATATTTTATTTTATTACTAAGACCCTTGAGTTTAAATTTTGAATTTTATTTGTACTCGAGATCTATCAACCTTGTACTCATAATTATTTATAAATAAATAAATAAATAAATAAATTTATTTATTTATAACTTTGAAGAGTAATTGATATTTATGAAATTTATTATTTATTTAAAAAAATAAATTTTTTAAGATATTGCATATGATCACTTTGGGAATGTTTTCTTGTAGGAGTGATAAGGGCATCTCCACCCCAACTTCAAATTTTACTCCATTTTGAAGTTACTCCAACACCAAATTACAATTTCATCTCCAACACATTACTCCATTTTTTACTCCAAAGAAAAATATTCTTAGAATATTCCTTTTTACCTTCTTTTTATTTTCTTTTTTATTATTTTTAAAAAATTTATTTTTATACATAAATTTTATTTCACATATTTATTCAACATTATGTTTAAAATATTATGTTACAAAATTTTATTTTATGTATTATGTTTCATATTATATTTCTTATTATGTATTATCTAAATTTGTTTAAAAAAATTACAACCTTCAATT
>JAJIYU010016701.1:0-12009 GCA_030144865.1 Tinospora cordifolia | reverse complement strand
AATGTTATCTTGAGTATTAATTGGGTGAGACCCACCATAAAACCATGCCTATATAAAGGTGCATGCTTTCCTTCATTTGTCATCCTCTCAATTCAAAGTCAACCGAGAGAGAAAAAAAGGAGAGAAAGAAGAGAGAAAAGGAAGAGAAAGAAAAATGAAAAGAAAAAAGAAAAGAAAAAGGAAAAAATAAAAGAAATGAAAAAGAAAGAGAAAAGAAAAAAGAGGAGTTGCAACTTTCGAGGATATGACACTTTGGGATAAATCATTTATCATCTCTTTTTAATTTAGAATTATTATAAAAATTGTGAATTGCAGTTTTTATAGTGCAGTTTTAACCAAATGTATTAGTTATATTGTGCGACACAAGATTGGAGTGTGCTTTCACTAGGGAAAAAACTACATAATATATATATATATATATCATTGTGTTCATATTAACGAATAGAATATAAATATGTACTTTAGTTGTATCCTTGTGGACCCCAAGAATTTATATGATAGTTGAATATATAGAGGATATACCCATTAACACTGAAATTTTAGTTGGCGAGTACTGAAATGTCTTGAATGAAATTCTGAACTCAATGACACTGAAATTAGGATTTTTGGAGGTTAATTGATATAATAAATTCGTATTTATATAATTTGAGGGTTAATTAATAAATATAGAAAAAATGTATATACAGTAAAATAATGTTAAATAATAGAAGAAAATGTTTTATAATATTATATAACACTATGAAATACTTATTAAAAAAATGTGTAACATAAAAAATAATTAATTTTTTTTCCTGTTTAATGTATTGAACTGCTAAATTTATAAAAATGGTTGGTTATTATGTACTAAGGTGAGACACATATAGACAATATAAGTTTTTAATATTTTGGGTCAATTTTAAGGGCTTATTTATACAGATTGACACGTTAGCCCTATTGATCATATAGGTCAGTGAATATTATGCCTGATTAGAATTGATTGTACTGACCAAAATTGACCAAAGACATAACTGGACTACAATTGTCCGAGTCAAACTTTGATTGACCAAAGACCATAAAGTTAGATTTGAGCTAAGTTTCATGTAAATATTAAAAAACCATGTTGATCACGTAGGATCAGGCGTCAGCGAGATGCGACCGGTCACTAGAGGAGCATCAGGAGCTGAGCATCTTAGTGAGTAGTATTTTCTAATTTATCACTTAATTTTTTGTTCTATCATAAATGAAATGTTATTACATATTGAAATGCATTTGCAATCTTTAAATGAGTTTTTAAATGAAAAATGTGCACTAAATCTTGAGGTTCGAGTTGTGGGTTAGGGGGTTAGATGTGGTAGAGCATTGAGGACGAGTGACCATTGTACTTGAAGGTACATTCTGAGTAGGTCTATCAATTGGGCCCCCCTATAGAGGATTTGAGGCTACCATACATGAGGTATGAGTTGGCGAATCCCTATGATATGATATGAGAATATGTCTAATCGTCAGGTACACCTGCTCGAGTAGATTTATTATTTTCTTGTAGGCTATTGAAAACTTCGATATGTGTTTTCAACATTAAAACTGTTTTCAAAATAGAAGGTGCACAACTGTATTGTGGATTTAACATTCGTTACTGTTACATTCACTCGCATTATTATTATTGTGCATGCATATATGACATTATTTTTTAGAATTCTTGTTCTAAGTTATAGATTATGCTACATTACTTACTGAGCCATTGTAGATAAAATTGGCTCACTACTTTAACATTTCATGTTCTTCTTTTGTGGATAAAGGGAAGAGGGTGTTAATTGCGTAGAACGCACCTCTTTTACTTAGGTAGGATTCCTCATGTGGTTTACTCTTTTTAGGGTTAGTTTGATGTATAGGAAGTGAAGAAAAAATATTTAGATATTTTGACTTAGTCATTTTCGTTACTGCTACATTTAGGAGACTGTATATATATATATATATATATATATTTGACTTTAAAATTTTTTTTAATTGTAATTATTTGTTATAGTTGCTTCTGCATTTCTTATTATTACTATGATAGTGTTATGTATGGTTTTGTGAAGATACTTAATAGTGTTTTGGGGGAGCTCAGTTTGAGAATGAGTTTGTTAGAACACTGCGCCGGTCTGTTCTTCCTTTTCCCTAGGGTAGGGGTCTCGACATTCCTTATCCCTAAACTTTCTCAAGAATATCTCTAAATCCAAGCAATTTCAGCATGATGGCTATGAGAATAAGAAAAAAAAAATAGATTTAACTAATCATAAGCTTTGAGATTGCAAGAGATTTGCATTTGTGATTGACGACAGCAAGAGATATTAGGGCATTATAAAGAAAGAAGGCGCAAAACATTACAACGTCCTTCGTTTCAGTAAGATGTATATTTGTGTTAGTTATTTTCTATTACATTGGATATTTTGAAGGATTTATATTTTTGCTTTGTAAAAATCATAAAAATATCTATTTTAATCTGTCAAATATGTTTACAAATTTATGCATTCTCTTGAAAAATTTTGGGAATAGTATATGTAAAGATAGGATGATTAATGATGCTCTATTTTCCTTTGCATTAGTATTATTTATCTTGTGTAAAGTTGTAGTTCATGAAACTTTATATTTCAAAAAGCTTTTAAGAATTCTCATCATTAAATGGTGGGCATTGGCATAGTTGAGTAAAATTGTGGTAACAAACAATAGCAACCATCTATTTTATTTACATGGTTAGAAGGGGCCAACAATTATTGTGCTTAAAAAATTACAAAAAACAAACATGCTACAATTCTTGTCATTTTAGATTCTCGTGAGCATGGTTCTTTTCGTTTTGTTTGCACAGTTCTTGTTATTTATTTACATGTCTACAATGGTTGGCATTGGTACAATTATTGCCATTTTATGTTTTTAAATACTTATTTGCTTTTTTCACCTAGCTCTGACTTGAACTTTAATGTATCAATCCTGTTATAATGGTTGCTTTGTTGTGTGTTAATGGATGGATCTAAGTCGGGACCCCTTCCCTAGGATGGAGGACAAACCGACTGGCACAGTGTCCTAACAACCCCGTCCGCAAGCCGAGCTTGCCAAGACACTGTTAAGCCTCAACATACAACACCACATCACACATTTCCAAAGTAATCATAAGGAATGCAGAAGAAATTTAACACACGAATACCAATAAGAACTTGATATTTATCTAAAATGGGTCATTATAATGTGTGTAGCAACGGGAGTGATTATCCATTATATACAGGCTTTCCTCACCCCTATACATTGGTCCTAACCCTCAAAATACAATAATAGAAAGGGAAATACAAAGAAGTCCTACCAAAAAGAGTAAGGGAATGCAACTCTATGCGATGACCACTCCCTTGCCCTTATCCGTTGCTGAAGAACCTGAAAAGTTAGAGTAGTGAGCCTAATTGTCCACGACCGCTCAATGAGTAATGCAGTCTGATTCAAACTTAAAACAAGTATTCCACAATTAAAACATGTGCCATGAATGCATGAGCAATAACATTATGCAAGTGAATGCAACAGTAAACACAATTTAAATCATAATGCAGTCTTGCACCTTCATTCAAAAATAGTTAAATCATGAAAACATTCGCTGAGGCTCGCAAGCTCTCCGAGGCGACTAAAAATCACTCGAGCGGGTTGCAGACAGTTAGGCGCATCGTGTTGACTTCGATTAGGTCTTATTGCCATCATCGTAACGACCAACCAGGACTTATTGCCGTTGCTTTATTGTGACGGCTCGATTAGGTCTTATTGCCATTGCCATCATCATAGGCCCACATAACCCCCTAGGCGGGCACTCTATGCTAGGTGGTCACCTCTCGGGGTCGTATGAGAGACCGACACAACTCATTCTAACCCTGTACTCTCGGAGCTCGAGACTCGGGGCACTTTTTAATTAAAACTCATTAAAAGAATGCAGATTCATCACAATATGTAATCTCATTTTTATTATGCATAGAATAACAAGCTCTAAGAGATGAGTTAGAAAACACTACTCAAAGGGATGCTCCGCTCTCGGTGCTCCTCTCGTGACTGGTCGCGTCCCACTAGCACTGGGTCTTGCAAAATTGACGCAGCTTTTTAACATTAATATGGACTTGGCTCACTCTAATTCTACATCATTGGTTAATCAATTACTTGACCTAGTTAAGGATAGTCCCCTATGTTCGTTCACCTCGCCTTGGTTACTGAGTGCATTTGATTGACCTTGGTCAACCCTAGTCAACTTATCATTTACTGACCTAGCTGGTCAACAGAGTCACACAGGGTCAATTCTAGTCTTCATGGAGTCAATTGGGCCAAAAGGGGTCAGTATTCCCAATTCCCATCACTTAGGCACAACCTTAGCCTATGGCACTATCTGCGCAACCATTTTTTCAATTTTTTTGCAGGCAATCCGTTCCTCGGATTTATGCCAAACTTTGCAGAATCGTTCTAGACTTCCCAAAGCTTCCCCAAAATTTTAAATCACAATTTTTGGACCTCATATACTACAGTTTCTAAGCATGATAACAAAAACTGCACGGATCCCGTATACCCTGTGACAGGTAGTGACGGTTTGCCTTAGCTAACCTAGCTACACACATCAGAATGTCCTGAAATTTGGAAAAAACTTCAAGACATATCTAAAGATCTCTCCACCAAATTTCAGCTCAATCAACTTAGGTTTGGTCATTAAATTTTATCTCAGAAATTTCAGCCAGATTGCAAAAAATTTATGGGTTCATAGATTCTACTATCTTTCTAGTGTTCTTTTCCTTCATTAAATCACTATTTCATGGGTTGTTTCTTGTGTCTAGTTGCAGTTTACAAGTCATCACACATCCATTAATTACAACCACTTCGAATTAGTAACATGCAACATAAAAAACATGTCTATCATTCACTCAATATTCTGGTATATTCTAAGGAACACAAGAAATCTATTCTAGCACCCTACAATCATGACATATTTGCATGTATAACAAGACACATACACAAGAGTTCAAGGTCAAATCTTTATACCTTTTTGGAACCTCTACTATGGGGTCTACAATGCCTCTGGTTCCAGCCCGAAAGGGTGCCTTTAGGTGTCCCGAATATAGCTCTTATTCTGGTCTCAAACTGTTTCTGTCGACACTGTTGCAACAGTATGTCTAACAGTTAGCAACAATGACTTATAGAACACATTAAACGTTTCAATTTCTGGTTTCTACTACTTGCACACTTGAATGCTCATGATAAGGAGTAGAATGATGGATTTTTACCTCAGGGACGTGCCTAGAGTGGTTCAAGAGTGAGCTTTCCCAAGGTTGCTCCAACTGTCTCTATTACACAGTTGTGACAATGAGTAAGTAATCAACTTCAAGGGTCCTAAAATCATGTACAAGGCCTTATTTTTCACTCTCTAACTCTTGGAGATCAAAGTACGTATGAAAATGAGGGGAGTAAACCCTTTTAACTTCAAAAAAGAACTGGAAATGGCCAATGTCCAAGGTTCCAAAGGTGGTTCCAGCACACACTTTCTGGTTTTTCTGGGTTTGAACAGTGTGGACAACACCTTTTCTTGATGATTTTTGCTTCAGACGGCTCCAAGACTGGGCAAACCACTTGTGGAACTTTGTAGGTGGTGGTACAAGCTTCAAATCAAGCTATAATTTGCTAGATTTGGTAGAGAATTGAGGAAGTTCTAAGTTGGGGAAGTTTGCTACAGAAACATGAAATTTCTGGACTTTGAGCTCAAGGAAGCCATTTTGTTGCATGGGGGTGCTTGCTTGGCAAAGGTGTGGGTGACATGTGGCTTCTAGGTGGCACTCAACCTCACATGTTGGATGCCTAGTTGGCAGCCTTCATTGGCCAAAATGGAGGCCATGAAGTGATGGCCAAAATCATGGATCATAAACTATGAGCTCCTATGGTTTTTGTGCTGAAAAATGGTCAAAAATACTGAAAATTGGTTGAAAAATCACACAAGAGGACAAAAAAACAAGGGGGGAAGCTTATTTGGGCGCATGGGCTGGCCAGGCGGACGGGCCGGCCCATGTGCCTGGGCCGGTTCAGGCGCGGGCTCAAGCCCCCGCTCTCTGGTGCGTCGGGACGGGCCAAGGGCCTGTCCCTTTGGTCTGTCTGGCTCGGGCCCAAGGCCCGTGCGGCCGATTTTTCAATTTTTTTATGTTTTTGTTTATTTTTTTGTTTTCCTTTTCTTTTATTACCTACATATACCAATATATATGTGTTATATACTAAAATTTCACATTTTTTTTCTAAATTATTAAAAATTGTCTAATTCATCAATTTTCATCAAAATGCTAATAATATACACCATTTCATCATTTATTTAATTATTTTCTCTAAAAATTGAATAATTTTTTCAAAAATCATATTTTTCTTCCAAAAATTTCATTTATCATTCTAAAAATTTCAGGATTGTTCCAAAAATTCATAGATCAATCCTAAAGGTCATTTTTCGCAAGAAAACACATTTTCCTAATTTTTTCGTGTGTTTTCTCCTTAAAATTGCATTTTCGCATATTATTTTTATTTTCTTTAATAATTAATTCAAAATTGAAAAAAATTAGAAAAAATTTTGTATTTTCTCATTAAAATTCCAAAAAATACATAGAATACATATATGTCGGATTCGTCAATCCGATGTCAAAAATATGGGTCGTCACAATCTAGTTGTTCATTGAGTTATTAATTTTGGTAAAAAATATTAAGTGTTATATTATAATTGTTATCTTAAGCTAAATGACTAATTTTTGAATTTAAATTTTGTTTTGCAGGCTTGTGACGAAAGCTAAATGTTCATTAAAACCAATTATTGTTGAGCATAGATAAGAGCTTAAGATTTTGTATGGCTTAGACCTTAAATTTTTTTCAGGAAATATATTTTATTTAATATGTAAAGTTATTATTTTTTGTACTTTGTTATAAATTGATGCCATTTTTATAAAATTAATATGAATAAAATTTAAGATGTTGTTTTATTTATTTATGTAAAGCTTAAACTATTAAAATACTTGCTGGTAATATATACTTGACGACCCATATTTTTTAACAAAAAATTTATGGGTTCGATATATATATATATATATTCACATGTATTTTTCTGAATTTTTGATGAAAATATATAAATTTTCTCAATCTTTTTTAATTTTTATCCATTTTAATTGAAGAAAATTAGATTAATTAAGAAATATAATTTTTGGGAAGAGAATACATTACTTATTAAGGAAATGTACCTTATAAGGAGAAAATATGATTTTTGAAGTAATTATTAAATTTTTAAAAAGAAAAATTGAATTTCTAGTAATTATTTGATTTTTGGGAGAAATGTTGATATTTGGGGTAAAATATGTGATTTTTAGAGAAAAATGTATAAATATTGGAATTTGAGGTATATTCGTAAATTTTAAAGGAAATGATGGACAAAAGAGTAAAATTTACAATATATATATATATAGATAAAAAAGGGAAAATGGAAAAAGAAAGGGAAGGAAAAAGAAAAGGAAGGTAAAAGAAAAAAATGGGGTCCTGGGCCGCCCAAGCCCACACGGGTCGCAAAGAGCACGAGGTAGGCTTGGTGCACAGGCCATTCCTTTCTTTCTCCCCCATTTTCCAACAACAATAATAACAGTTTCCAGTGAAAAATAACTCTGAACCATAGTTTTGAACTGTAGTTTTGGCCGTTTGGCGTGGTTGTTGGCCAGGTATTTGAGAATGGACAACAAGAAACCTTGCATGGCAACTCATGAGCCACGTGGATAGCGATGTGGCCAACCATTTGGCCATGCAAGGGTGCTCCAACATGCAACAAAACCCAACTTTCTACAATTTTTCACTTTGAGTAGCCCCTTTTCACCAGCTTTTATCTTCTTCATCCTAAATCCGTTTTTCATGAAATTATAGTCTTTGGAAAGCTTTCACTTCCCTCTACAAAATTGTGTAAGCCGTTGGTCGAAACTCCCAACCATTAGAGACGAAAATGATCACCAAAGTGAGGTATTCATCATTGTTGAAAAGCTGTAGTAGAAACAACTATGTTGATCCAAACTTTGGAGAGGTGGTTCCTAACCCATCTAAGATCGATTTCTAAGGTAAAAAGACTCTTTTAAATCCTTGTCATGTGTAATTCAAAATTTGGATCAATACAGTTGGTTGCCTACTGTGTTGGAAAATCAAAATTGAGTTCTTGAATATGGTTTACAGGGTACCAAAGTTGGTTGCCTACTAATTGTAATAGCAAAAGTGTTATTAGAACCAACTTTGGGGCAACGGTTGAGGCTCTTAGGAACGTCCGTTTGGGCTACAACTTGCGGTGATTAATCCTCACATTTGAGGCTGCAAGAAGGTATAAATCCTATACCCTAAGTCTTTGTATTCATGTTTTACTATACATGCAAAGTTACCTCAAAACATGCGTGTTCTGGTACTTGGAAAATTTTAGAGTTTTGCTGATACATGCCAAGTGTTTGAGGGTATGTTTGAGTATGATTTTAACCACCTTATCTCACTATTTGAAATGGGTCTTAATTGATGGATGTTCTGTGATCTAAATACTTGTAATGGGTGTAAGAAATAACCTTGAATTAATGGTTCAATGAGGGGAAATAAACACCTGAAAATTATAGAAACCATGAGCATAAGAAAAACCTATTACATAGTAACCACTTTGGGGGATCAATTGATTGAACAAACTTGGTATTTTGAGCTGCAATTTGGTGGAGACCTTACTAGCTATCCCAAAAACAAATGTACCAAATTTCGTCCCAATTTGAGTTGGGTAAGTGGGTCAATTTACATTGATAGTAGCTGTTGTCACATAAAATTTGAGAAATTAAAGTTCATGTTGTCCCACTTAAAAACACTACCAAATGAAACCCAAAAATTTCAATCTAAAATTATGGTGAATGTTTAGGAGGTGCAGATCAAATCTGAAAAATTTTGCACAAATTGGATTCACGGATTGATTGCAGAAAAGTCAAAATGTTTGCTGTGTAGATAAAACAAAAAGGCTAGAATTTGACTAAGTGTGGATAATTAGGAATTTTGACCCAATGTTGACTAATGTTGACCAAATTTGACCAAAATTGATCATGTTGGCTAATTTTGACTAAATTTGACCAGTTGATCAAGTTCGACCGGTTGACTAACTTTGACCGAGTCAAATTTGAGTTGATCGAGACTCATTAGGGATAGTAAAACTAGAATTAAGCCACATGTCTCAAAAGAACTGAAATTAAGTTTAAATAACACAGATCCTAGTGTGTACTGTAGGGCTGGGTCGAGTGTCAACGGGACACTGGTGCGCGAGACCTGAGGTGAGTAATTTAATTCAGGTGTTTACTTTAACTTACATTCCTTGCATAAAATATGAGTGAATTATATGGGTTTAATGGTTTCTGTGACTTGAGTTACATCAATTGGTTTTGAAATATATATAGATGTACACTGATATGAGGCCATAGGCTCAAGATCCGAGCGCGGGGTCTGGGTACACGATGCAATTGAGATTAGACTTGAGGTTTGAGCATAGGGTTAGGGCATATGATCAATGCGCCTAGCTCCTGACCTGCTTGAGTGACAACACTTGAGGACCAAATGCAGGGTTAGGGTGTTCGAGGAATACGTCTAGCTCATGAGTGGCTGGTACGCCTAACTTACGGCCCGTTCGAGCAATGACTATAAGGTTGAATTTAATGATTTCAAAACCTTAGTCTAAATGCAATTTAAATAACATGTATTTAAATTATTCTTTTTTAACTGTTGCATTGTTTATAATTGCTTTACTCTATGCTATGCTTTCAAGCACTGCTTCATCACTACTGTTTATGCATACATGCGCTATTTTTAGAAATGCTGCTTAATGCTCTTGGTGTCACTACAACAAAAAAAAAATTAAATATGATAATTTCCAAATTTGGAACTTTAGAGAAATGAATATACTAATTTTTTTTAGAAATTAATATATTTGTTTTAAAAGAATTGCTCTTCTGCATAAAGTTCTACTTTTCTTATTGTTTTTTTAATTATATTTTTTGACACTAAAATTAATTTTTTAACCTAAGAAAAGAATTTCAAAAACATATTTTCTTCCTTTTTCACACCAAAAATTATTACTTTTTTGTTCTTGATGTTTTTTGTACTGTTAAAATGATATTCTTTTTATTTCTTTCCTCAAATTAAAAAAATTGCGATGAATCAATAATACATAACCACTTGATAAATTGTTGAAAATAGAAGATCATATTGGCATCCTTTATTTTTTGCCATCTTAGCTTCACATTTAATGTGAAAACCAAACATAAGGTGATCATCTTCCATTTTATTAGTGATCATCTTGTTTAAATAAGGTGATCATTGATAGCTGTTATCCTATCATATATCTTAGTTACGAACGTAGAATGGTGACCTTGTTAACTATTTTAATCAGCTATTTGACTTAGATCTGTGCTACAACCTACATTTATTTAACAACCTAATGCAAATCTTGCTATAAAATTACTTGTTAAGCATTTTTGGCCAATTATTTCATTGTTATAGTCCTTAGATGCTTGAGGGAGAACAAAATATCAAAATTCTATATACTGAAATTTAATTGTAAAATTGGCATTAAATCGATGAAGATAGCATTACAAGTCTAATGCAACTGACGATGTTTAAATCATTTGTGGAATAAGCAAATGAAGGTCAATTGTATAATTCAAGATGGATAATGTAAATAGAAGTGTGTCACATCATATAAATGACTAGTCTTGGTTTCTCATTAGGGGGCACCATCACAGCCAATACATGGCTTGTATATTGGATAAGAAGGTGTGCCTGGCATGATTTGCTTCTAATAAAAGAAGTGGGAACTAAAAATAGAAGTTACAAATTTGAAAAATTGTGAAGAAGCCCTTGGAGTTTGATCTTACTATTGTCTCACTCCAACATTGGGGTAGAAAATAGAGAGAGAGAGAGAGAGAGAGAGAGAGTAAGCGAAAAAAAGAAGAAGAAAACAAACGAAAAAAAAAGGAACCACTCTCATTTTCCTCTATTGTTGGTCGAAGAGGAGTTCTGCAAGTAGGAAAGAAACCTCCATTCCCTTAACTTTACATGTTAGTCTTGCTTTCATTATCCAAGTTATTAATATTTTGTATTGCATCACCATGAATTATATTTGTATGTCAACTAGCGTGATGAAAATGTTTTTTTGCTACGTAAAGCTTTTTGCTAGATGTTGTAGGTAGGATCAAAAGAGAGCATGCGAGAAGCATGGAGAGAATAAAGGAGAAAGAAGTGGAAGTAAATAGATGTGGGGAATTTAAGAACAATGGCTAAGAATAGAGCAAATTGAGATGAACTGTGTTGTAAGGTTCCCTGGTTAAGTCTCCTTTTAATTATAACACGCAAATCTGACCCATTGGGGTTGTGTGTTGACACTATTTAGAGAAGAAGATGAGAAAGAGCTTAGAAATGAGAAATCATAGAACATGACTTGCGCACCATGATAAGATGTAAAGCTTGTTATGTGTGAATGTAGAAACACAAACAATAACTTTGATCAGTTCATGTTATTTACTATAATTTGTTTTGGAAAAGAAAGAAAATAATAATTCAAATTAGATAATTTTATAAATTAATTCATGTATGGTTTATTCTCAAAATTTTTATCAAGGTCTGGATTATTATATAGACGCATTTGAATAAAATGCATGAAACTTTGTTATTGTATTTTAATCTATAATATAGAAAGAACATTAAAATCTACTCAACATTTTAGTTTTCGTGATTATCTCAATGTTTATGAAACCAACATGTATAATCATAACACCCTTTAAATAAGATGATCATCTACAATCAAACAAGTTTCCTTTACACAAAATGCTCTATTATAGAAAATGATAACACCCTTTAAATATTATATTGAAGAAAATTTTTATCATCTACAAAATGCTCTATTATAGAAAATTTTGAAGTTTTTTTTCTCTGACTTCAATATTAATTTGAAGACATTCTTAGGAGTAAACTTGAAGCATT
>JAJIYU010016700.1:0-12019 GCA_030144865.1 Tinospora cordifolia | reverse complement strand
GGGGGGGGGGGGGGGGGGTGCGGGGGTCGGGGGGGGGGGGGGGCGGGGGGGGGGCGCGGGGGGGGGGGGGGGGGGGGGGGGGGGGGGGGGGGGGGGGGGGGGGTGTTCTTTCCAATTTTTTAAATTCTTAAGGGCTAATTTGGTTTTTTTTTTTTTTGGAACAAAAACTATGGATATTATTAAATAGAACTATAGAAAGATACCATTTGCTAGTCGAGACATCCAAGTAAGGGAGAATTACAAAATATAAAGTATGTTGTCCCAATTACAAAACCAAGCCCCAAATTTATATCTTTTTGCTAATCTAGACATCGACACCCACATAGGCAAACAAAATCAAGGATCTCTCCCTCAAAAATTCCATGGGCCGATACGTCTCCATGAAAAACCTACTAGTCCATTCCTCCCTACCTGTGTACCATGTAGCCAACACCATCAAATTGCAGCATTTCTTGATTGGATGGCCCATAATATTCTGGGGGATTTAAAACAGATTTGAAACTAAAGGTGCCACAATACTTGGAAGCTTGGAACTCCAACCATTCCACAGCTAATGCAAAATGTAGCATTGCTTAATAGGTGTCAAGCATCTTCAGCTGCTTCCCTTCATAAATTACATATATAAGGTGATAAAGTATAGTCATGTCTTTTCCTTTGGAGCACATTGACATAATTTATCTTCCTAAGGATAATCCACCATGCTAGAATTTTGGCTTTACTTGGTGCTAGCTTGGACCATATGAACGAGATATTGTTTTGATTGGAGTTTGTGTCTCTTTGCAATATTGGTAAAAAGATTTGGCTCAGAAGATTCCTTGAGAGTTCCTTATCCACATCACCCTACCTTCTCTCTCTATATGTGGAATCTGGCTAAGAATGTGGAGTAAGGTTGACGCTTCACTTGATCTCGTGATTGAGATATTCTCATTGCTCTAGTGTTCAAGTAAGGGCTTAAAAGTTTTTTGTTTTAGTGGTATATGTAGTGACTAGAAACAACATAGTTCTCTCCTTTCTCTTGTCTGCAACTAAAGAAACCCTTGCAACTCCTCCGACAACTCTCTCTCTCTAGCAACTCTCTCTTGCGACTACCGTGCGACCTCTCTCTCTGTGTTTCTCTTTGTTGAGCTCTCTCTCTACAACACATTTCTCACTCTCTCTCTCTAGATCTCTCTCTCCATGAATCTTGCTCTCTCCCTATTCTTTCTATCTCTATTCTCTCTTTGTTTATTCTCTCTCATGACTCTCTCTTTGTTGGAGACTCTCTTGGTCAACAGTGTAGTCGACTCTTCTCGACTGCCTCTTAGAGTGACTTCAACTCGACTTTCTCTTCGAGCCTCTTTGCGACTTTCTCTCCTCTATCTTTATTTATAATTTTATAATTTATACATAATTATACACAAAGTATAAATTATTAAAATTTAAAAATAAATAATATATTTATTTAATTTACATGATATGTATTCATTTAATGAGGGACCAATAAATAATTTATTAGGGACCTCTAAGTAATTATTTTATGATCCGTCCTCATCTTGCCTTATAGAGGCTTATCGTCGTAGACCGGTTTTTTCCCTTAACAACAATGCTCCATCCTAATCATTATTCACGCACCTGAATTCTATTCCGTATAGCCTAATAAGGCATTAAGAATGTACCCTTTTCCTCATGTATTCATACACAAAGCTCATGTTCCATCTAATGCCATAGGATGGACAATCAGTTATGGAAAGTCTATGTTGGTATGCTAGGACAAAGATTTTGACATTGAAAATATCTCTTCATTGGTTTTGCTTGTTTCAAAATGGATGATGAGTTAAATAAGAATGTCTTTGGTCCATGTTGATTGTGACTTCACATATGGGAAAATGGAAAAAAAAATTGTGATTTGGGGACTGCTTGATGAGAAATAATTTTGGGGTTTTCTTGAAGGAGGAATTCCTTTGTGAAAAGTCAAAGGCTATTGGATAGTTGCCATTTTAGCAGCAGTTTGGATGACATGGAAGGAGATGAATAATTGATTTTCTAAGGATAAAGCTAAGTTGTTGGAATAGACATGGGAGGGCTTTTTAACTTCACTATGGGTTAAAACAAGTAAGCTAGCCAAAGGATTCAAACTTGGGCATTGGTTAAAGGGTTGGTGTCCAATTTTGGATTGTATCTCATCATCAAGAGACGACATCTCATCCACTACAAATTGAGGATGTGCACATTACTTTCATCAAAATAAATTAGATTGATTCTTGTCAAAACTAGAAGGACAAAGATGATAGTTGTTTTACAAGTGGTCGTTTTTAATCATCTCTGTCAATTGTTCAGGACTTCTGTTATCTCCAATATGACAACTATTTCCCATAGGTCACTGTGTGATTAGAGATAGTTTTATATATATATATTTTTATTCCCATCTGTTCTATTAGTCTTTTGTTGTATCTATTATTATGAATAGGTATGACAAAATTGGGGCTTGTGCAATGGTCCAATTCCTATGTGTATGAGCAATCTTCATTGGTTCTCTCATTGTATTTCCAAGGAGCTACCTCTATAATATCTCAACAATATTTTCTAAATTATTGTTCTATTTTCACTGCATTCCAAATTTGTTGTCGGTCGCTCTTCCTAATTGCCTAATGTACACACAATCTTAATGGGTGTTCTCATCGTATTCCCAAATTTCAATTGGGGCTACTTCTTAAGCTTCTCGAGTATATTTTCTAAATTATTGTTCTATTTTCACTGCATACCAATTTGTCTTTGTTTCTTGATATATTTTGTAAGTGTTTTGTAAGGTATATTACATCTTCTTTTACAAGATTCATGTTTAATAACTAGGTGATGATTAATTCATTTATATGCTCAAAATTAATTAATTGCTTCCTTAGGTAGGTTGGAAATAGTTTTTTTTTCTATGCCTAAGCATTATCAATGGATTGAAGCCTAGGTATCTCCTTTACACCTTGACAGCAAGGATTGGAAACAAAGATGATAGATTTGATAGTTTGACATTCAGTGATGTTGGATTGAAATTGATCAAGAAGATCTATTATTTTGGAAATGAAGAAAGTAGAAGAATTTATGTGAGTTTCAATTTTCATTTCATGTTAGTAGGATATAGGAATGCTGAAATACATGCATTTTTAATGGCGCCTCAATCATGAAAAAGAATTCATGTTGGAAGAGTGGCTATCATTTTATGGTTAATTTTATGTGTCTCCTCTTCATCTTGACCTTTGGCTACATTAGCGTAAGCTGGTTTGTTTTCATTTGCTTGTTGAAACGTGATTCTACAGTTGGAGTTTTAGAATAGTTGCTTTTCCCTATGAAAGATAATGATAATGTTATTTGTTAAAATCATTATTATGACTATTGTCATTTTGTAATTAACTATCTATGCAAATTCTTATTTGCAGCTAATATGCTCTTGTTTCCTGAAGAGCACATTATTTATGGGGACTATGCGTATGAGGTTTGGGACGAGAACTTAATAAGGCATGTTTTGAGCTTTTTGAAGCCAGAAAACATGAGAGTTGATGTGGTATCGAAGTCCATTGATAAGCAATCTAAAGGTAATGTTTTGCCAACTTCTTGCAATCTTCTGGTAGTGTCTTGCATTTATCGTCTGTAAACACTGTTACATCTCTTTTATTAAGAGACAATTACGCATAATAAACTAAGAAAAAGGTTTCTATATCATTTTATTTATTTGTTTATATTTTTCAGTGCTTCCAATAAAAAGAATATGAAGACTCTTTTTCTTAGGAGAGTTGTAAGGGATATCTACTCTTAGATGGAAGAAGTAATATTGTATGTACTATTGTAGAGACCAAAAGTAATGATCTTCTGAGTTAAAGGATATGCATTTTGAAGGACTTCAACATAACATCTCTTGTCTTGATGTTTAAGCTTCTCCTATGTTAAAAATTGAAATTGCTTGGTATTTTCAATTTGTAATTTGCGAATGTCAACCCTCATTGCCTCACGGGGCTTCTAAGCTATGTTGAATCTATTCTCTTGTATGTGGTGGGCGAAGAAACAAGAAAGAATTATTTTAATGTAAAAGTGGAACATGCATATTAACAGAGTATGGACCAATGACATGCTAATCTACAATCCCCACCCCCACATCCAAACCCCGACCACCATCACCACCTAAAAAAGGAAAAAAAAAGACATACATAACACCCTAGAACCTTCTATCAAAGCTAGCACAGGTCCAATGAGTTTCTAAACCAATCTGACATAGCCTGCTGAGCAGTGAGGCTAGAAGATCCCATCAATGCTGCTAGTGCTACAAGTCTTGATGACTCCAAAATTTTGTGTACATTCTAGTGATACTCTAAAATACTCACGAATTCTTTCCTAGCCAAGCATACGACAAAATAGACAGACCTACCCATGTCCTTAATTCTTCTAGACATCCTAATATCATTTGCTGAAATGAAAATAAAGATTCATGATTAGGTGAGGTTTTGAATCCCCAGACATAGCCTCTTCTTGCTTGTTCTAAATTCTCATAGAGAAATCACATCAAAAGAATAGATGCTCAAACAAATCTCCTTTCTGATAGCAAAGAATATGGCATTGCGGAGAGATCACATTTTAGAAGGGGCAGATCCTTTAACTTCAAGGCATGTATCAATTCATTGAACTTCTGCATATTGCGGCTAAGTCTATGGTTGTTCAACTTTTCCATCACCCCCTTGTTAGGTGCATTGCCTCAACACAGATTGCCTCCACAAATGCTAGTTAATTCTGTCACTTTTACCCCCAAGCCCTTTCTGTCAGCCAATGTTGAAGATCCGCAAATCTCTGTCAGCCACCAAGACACCTTTTTAGTTCCTGCAATTTGAACTAAAAATAGAATAATCACCTACCAAATTATGTGCTTCATCAATTCTTCTAAAATTCCAAGGAAATGTTGTGCCACCTGCAGCACCTACCAAAGGAAGCATGATCCAGTCTTTAAATCTACTTCTCTGGAACTGTCCTATGAGCAATGAATTCGACCCCTACTTCTTGATTTCTTGGAGAATAATAGTATCTAGCGTCACCTATGAAATGGTTTTTATTTTTTATTTTTATTTTCTTACACTTTTGACTATACTCACATCTCCACTCATTTCAAGAGAAGATCATCATTTTTAACCAATATACTGCTCAGTTGTAGCCAATCATATTTAGTAGCTTTCCCCTACTATTTGGACACTGGATTCTTCTTGCAATGGGCATAAGATCATGACTTTTCTCCTTTTTGTATTGCCGAAACTTCATTTCATTTTTTGAAGTAATTTAGTTATATCTTTGAGGGACAGTCATTGTGCATAAGACCTCTCATCCTATATTAGTTTCCTTGAGTATGAGATACTGATTTGTGAGGCATAAGCCACATGTTAAAACTGTACAGTGATGATCATTTTGGCAGCCTTTTACTGTTTGGTTTATGGGAAGAAACTAAATTGCTTTTGCACCAAGACCATAGATTCATGTCTGGTTCCTCAACACAAAAATTTTCTTTTATTTCTTAGAATGTCATTTTGTTGGTTATCAATTTGTTTTTCCAAAAGGAAAGGGAAAAAGGAGAAATGAGAATTGAACGGAGACGAACGATGAAACGAATGGAGAGATGAACTGAGAGACGCATGGACAGACGAACCAACGACGGGGGAACCACGACTGGTGCACCGCGAATCCGCACATGGGCCACACAACACCACGAATGACAAAGCGACGGGGACACGATTCTTGCTGACCAAGAGGGACATGATTGCCACATGGTAACACACATGTCCTGGAGACGTGTTACAAGAGGGGAAACCTGAGGAAGACGATCGAGGGTGGATAACAGTGACGAGAAGACGGCAATGACAACAGGCAAACAAAGCAATAGGTAATCAATAGCTGTTAGTGACCGTTCGAGACCAACAACGACCAAGGAACGAAGGGTTTAACCGCATTCAACGCATTAACTCTATAGTCCAAGCTATAGTGTTTGGGGTCTGAAGGCACTTATCTTTTCCAACGAGATTCAAATACTTTTCAATTTGTCATACGAAGGATGGTGAAGAGGCTCTTATCTAGGAGGTGACGAAGAATAAAAACATGTTACATCGCGGCGTGTCAAGAAACGGTTACCTGGCTAAAACATCAGCTGAGAAAGCCTATTGAAGGAGATACGAGAAGGAAGGGCACCGTAGGACTTTTCAGAAGTAGAGGGTATACAACTATTATGGAGGTAGTCATGAACGACAACGGTCGATTTTTGAACCTCACAAAGTTGGTGAATGACCGACATAAAAGCGTGATAATCCCAGAAGAAAGAACCATGGAGGCATGGTGACATCTATGGAAAGCGTTGGACAGAGTGATCGAGGAGAATGATGAACACAACAAACAAACATAGGGAGGAAGAAACTAGGGCGAGAGGCGACTAAGATGAGAGGACCCAGGCAGAAGACCCCTCGGAAATGAGAAGACCAAGAATAGTTCGTGTTTGTGCCACCACCAATAGACCAGAGTTGACGTGTCATAGAGTTGGATTAGACGGACAAGGCCTTAGATGCAACTCGTGGTTCTTTATCATGAGAACATCAGATGAAATGTAATGGGCAGCGATTGAAAGATCCTTACAATAGATGGTCATGAAGGAGGTTCACATTCGCAAGCTCGACATTTGCAAGGATTGTTGATTTGCACAGATCTGAAGGGCATGAGCATACTATGGGCAGAGATATATCATACCTATTTGGGGGGTTTCTACATAGAGGAATGGAATTAAGAAACGACCAACCAGGGCGGTCAGGTGGCTTGCTGGAACAATTACATGGGAGTTGAAGGTATTGAATTGAGGCATTGGAACATGTACATGTTCTAAACGATAGGAGAGGCATGCGGCAGACTCCTTGACATCGCCAAAGCAACCTTGACCAGATCGGTCATGGGAATGGCGTCCATCAGATTGAAGGGTCATGTCTCGGGATTCTTGCCCAATGAATTTGAAATCTATGACAATGAGGGGGTCTAAGAGCTCCGGCTAGTGGAGGTGGAAAGAAACTAGAGCTTGGAGATAGCGGAACTAAGGTAACAAATCATCGACCAGTTAGCAGCAAACTGAATTCTGGTAGACATGTACACCAACACTTTCGGCGACTGGAGCAGTGATGAAGTTCGAATTTTGGACAACAAAGACGGTAACAGTGAAGGGGTAGGTGAGATGTCTGATGGGATGCAACTGAGGCCACAGGTGATGGAACAACTCAACGGGCACAGAAGTCAAGCGGCTCATGATGATGGGCACGACCAACAGGTGCTGACAGGACCACGGTCTACTTGTCACAAGATAGCAGGGCTAAGTTCAACAACACAACAAAGAAGGGTGAAGACGCTTTAGCTTAGAGCTATGGATTGACGTCAAGAGTGTAAAACCCAAGCCCAGGAAAACTGAGCTTCAAGATAGGACCAGACAATAGAAGGCTCAACTAGCTATGACCCAAATAAAGGCACCCACAAAGGAAAACAAATCATGGAGAGTACAACACAAGTCCAGATATAGACGGAAGTAAAGGCCCACTCACAATCACTTTATACTAGGCTGAACCTAGCCGAACCCCGTGTTCATAGAGGGAAAGAGACGATGGGCCACCCATAAGGTGAAAAGACAGATCCTAAGGGTGAAACAAACAGACTCAAAAGGGCCCGGATTATGGCAATAACTTATACACTAAACAAAAAGAGCTTCGAGTCTACAACAAACAACGAAAATAGGAACGCCAAGCTTACATGGGGGCCTTGGCATGATGGGAAGTGTAGTTGCAACTACTAGGAACAAGCTCAAAGGTTGAATTGGAATCCAACATTGAGGTCAAGACCGATCTAGATAGGATTTCGGAAATTCCTCTCTCAGGAGGTGTCGGTTCTAAATAGAACCTTAAGGAGGGTGATGATCAACAACAGTATGATGCTGGTCGGCTAAATAAGGTACGCCATCAACCCATGGATCTGTACAACCCTTCCTCCCATTTTGCTTCTGTTTCTTCCGCTTTATCGGACAAAAATCCATGATCATTCATAGCTCCTACACAAGTACTCACAACAAGAAAGTCGAAAGATAGGGCCTCCTCTACATCCAACCAGCATCAACAAGCAAAGAAGGCACAATCAACAAACAACAATCAGTCAACACAGAACAAAGACAATCAGCTAATATGGTTAGCAAATCAGAAGGAGGACATTAGAGGCTACACAAGAGAGGGAGATAGAGCACATCAGGAATTTCTTGATGTCGATCAATGCTCAGCTGGTGGAGATCAAATGAGTCTCTCCTGGGTCTTTTTTTTGGGATGTGGTTGAGTGTCATGAAGATACTTAGTTGGAACATCAGAGGCGCAAGCAACGCCTTAAAATCAAATGCCATAAGGAAGATCATTCGGGCATTGAAAGCAGACATCGTCACTCTCCAAGAAACGAAGCGGAGGAGCATTGACAGACGCACAGTGGCTGGATGGTGAAAACTGTCCTTAGTCGACAAGGTCGATTAGGCAGCGGAAGGTTTGGTGGGGGGAATAATAATCATGTGGGACTCCAGAAAATAGTTGATGATGAAGAAAATGGAAGGAAGAATTTCCCTTATAGTCAGACTGAAGGTCAGGATTGGTGGCTCACAACAGTTTATCGTCTATGCGATCATCATGACAGGGACAAATTCCTCATTGAGTTGGCAGCCACTTTGGCCCTCGCCCAAGGGCCGTGGTGCAATGGAGGTGACTTCAACATAATGCGGAACAACTCCGAAAAGATTCATGGGGATGGGGAGTATACCACAAGGCAAATGCAGTTTTTGATGATTGGATCACCCCCCCGCCCCGCCCCTCTGTAAGTTGGACAGATTTCTCAAAAACATTGATTGGTGGGACAAATATTTGTACCAAAGAACTTGGGGATTGGAAAGAATTTTTAGACCATTGGCCCATCCTGCTTGACACCACCGGGATAAAATGGGGACCGACCCCTTTTAAATTTGAAAATGAATGGGTGAATCAATCGGGGTTCAAATAATTAGTTAAGAAGGAGTGGGAAGAAAGCAATCTTAGGGGTTGGGCAGGATATAGATGCATGATGAAGCTCCAACAGCTAAAGGAAAGGCTGAAAGACTAGTGTAAAAGGCAATAACCCTAGGATTAGACGCAGCTTGATCATTTGCTCCAGACCCTTTAGTAGCTCGACTCAACTTTGGAGAATGGAGATAAGAGCTTGGATCTCATGGACGAGCGGCTCGATATGGTCAAAGAAATCTAGCAGTTGGAATGCATAATGGAGAGAAGGGCCCGCCAGCGAGCAAAGCTGAAATGGGCCAAGTAGGGCGATGTGAATTCAAGATACTTTCAACAAAATCCTCACCTTGAGAAAGACAAGGGCCATCATTTACAAGTTGGGTGACGGAAGTGGCCACATCCCAGAGGATGGTGGCCAGATCAAGGAGTCCATAGTAAAACACTTTCGAGTCAATTTTTAAGGAAACAAGCTCAAAAAGTTGGGGGATTGAAGGCCTAGATTGGCACGGAATTTCAGAAGAGGACAGATAAAGGCACAAAAGACCTTTCAAAGAAGACGAAATTAGGGAGGCTGTTTTCAGCTGTGACAGGGATAAAGCCCTGGGCCCCGATGGTTTCACCATGACATTCTTCCAAAAAGAGTGAGATACAGTGAAACAAGACATCTTTAATTGCATGAGGGAATTCTACCAAGATGTTGTTAGCAACAAAAGCGCCAATGAAACCTACATATGCCTCATAACAAAGAAGTACAACTCAATCAAGCTCATGGATTTTCGTCCAATTAGCCTAATAACGAGCATTTACAAAATAATAGCAAAGACCTTTGCTAAAAAGACTGAGGAACATCCTTCAAAACACGGTGAGTGAACTTCAAATGGCTTTTGTCAAGGTTAGACAGACCTTGGATGTGATTTTAATTGCTAATGAAGTGGTTGAAGACTACAGGGTGGAAAAAAATAGGGTTTCCTTCTCAAAGTCAACTTCGCAAAGGCGTATGACTCGGTCAGGTGGAGTTCTGTGAACTCTGTGATGAAAGTTAAGGGCTTTGGTGAGAGGTGGAGGAAGTAGGTTCAAGGGTGCCTAACTTCAGTTTCGTACTCCATCTTCATCAATGGCCACCCTAGGGGCAAGTTTAGAGGGTAGAAGGGGTTGAGATAGGGAAACCGTCTATCCCCATTCAATTTCACCCTAGTTGTTGATGCCTTCACTAGGAAGTAGTGGTCACGCAGAACATAGTTGGGTTGCAAGCAGGAAAAGACAACATCCCTCTTACGCACCTTCTCTTTGCAGATGACTGCCTTATCTTCATGAGGAATGATAAAAAGGAAACACAACAAGTTATGGAAGCTATGCCGACTTTTTGTTTTGTATCCAGACTGTCCATAAATACAGAAAAATGTCAGCTGGTCGGAATGAATGTGGGAACAACAAAGATTGATAGTTTGGCTGAGCATCTGGAGGTATAAGTGGGGAAGTGGCCTTTAAAATATTTGAGCTTGCCTCTGGGAGGCAGTCCAAACAAGACAGATTTTTGGAGTCCAGTGATCAAAATAATCCATCAAACAATAGAAGGGTGGAAAGGAAGCTATCTATCACGAGATGGTCGACTCCTGCTCTTGAAAGCAGTGCTGGAAGCCACCCCGACATACTTCTCTCGATCTTCAAAAGGTACAGCAAGTAGAACTGAACAAAATCTGCGGCGGTTTCTTTGGAAGCAACGAGGGAAGGAGAAAGGCCAACACTTGGTCAATTGGAATCAAGTCTACCAGGACGTCAAACAAGTGGCTTGGGAGCGGAAAGCATCATAAACAGAAATCATGCGCTAATGGGGAAGTGGCTATGGAGAATGCATCAACAGTCAGGTGCACTATGAGCTCGAGTAATAAAAAGCATTCATGGGTGGCAAGCAAGACGAAGGGAGGTCGGTGTGAACCAAAAATGCAGCAAGAGATCTCCATGGAAATCCATCACCAGTTTATACAAGGAATGAAAATTCGACTTCGTCCCAAACTTCGACATTTGAAAAATTGAATTAATTCAAAGAGTTCGAGAAATTCTTTCGAATTTCTGTAAAAATCTTTCAACCTAGAAAAATTCAAAAAAATATTATATAAATGTTAAAATATACACAATTTCTATTAAAAATGTGGAAAACAAACATAATGAATACATTATACATATAATGGTTTTAAATATATATATGTCAACATTAATAATGCTTAATGCACATCACACTTATTAATTTAAAACTATTAGAAAAAAATAAAAACAAAAAGAAATTTATCGTCAAACTCTAATATAAACCATGATTTTCATTTATCATTCTTCTCTTAGGCTTTTAGCTAATTTTTCACTTCTCTCCTTTCTCTTTATCATCTCTTCTTCAGCCTACAACTCATGCTTCTTTCTCTTAGATAGTCACTCGCCGATTTTACATATCTTGCGTTAAATCTTCTTCATTTATAGAGAATAAGTGGTCTAACCAATCCCAGAGACACTGCCTAGTGCATAGATAGAGAATTTTGTACATTGCAGTGTCCTTTTTCAATTACTTCACATCAAAATTGGGTTGTTATACTTAAAAAGTTACCGGAATGGGCTCATATCGAAATGCTCTCATTGGGAAGGAGGACGCTATAGGAACGAGCTCAGAGGAGGATCAATGGATAGAGGTAAGAAGGAGGAAGAACGAAAGAAGTTACGAGGAAGAAGGTAGAACCAGAGGTTTCCGGAGGTCAAACGACGGAGGTCCACTAGAGTGGAAGGAACACAACTTCGATTCAAAATACAAGACGTTCAAAGTTGAAAGGTCCAAACACGGAGATCAGGTGATAATACAAGAGAAGACTAGGACCTCTACCTATGTGCTGTCCATGAATAAGTGTGACTTGGAATGGTTGACTACTAAGGTGGCACTTGCAAAGAAGACTTCGAGAAACGGTGAGTTCAAAGAATCGAGAAGAAGTGATAAA